>JAABOM020006448.1:0-20122 GCA_011800125.2 Solanum clarkiae | reverse complement strand
ACTTCTACACCGGGATGAGAATTCTCCTTACTTCTTTGGATGGTATAGATGGTATAGTACGAGAAAAAGCTAGCCTAAATACCCCTTAGATATCATCTTCCTAGTCTTAAAATAAGAGATAAACTTACCCTTTGGCACCCCAATATTGCCTTCCCATTCAAGAATTGCCTCATTTGGAAAGTGGAAGTATGCTCTCTTAGTTCGGCAATCCACGGTGGCATAGCAAGAAGTTAACCAATCCATACCCATTATAACATCGAATTCAAGCATTTCTAGCTCAATAAGGTCAGCTAATGTGTCGCGGTCACAAATAGTTACTCCACAGTCATAATAAATCCTTATAGCCATAATAGATTCACCAGCTGGTGTAGACACTTCAAATGGTTTGTTCAATAATTTAGGTATTCTCTTAAGCTTCCCATCAACTAGTGGGGTAATGTATGATAAGGTAGAACCAGGGTCAATTAATGCATATACATTATGTGAAAAGATGGACAATGTACCTATGACCACAACAGGTGAAGCTTCCAAATTTTGCCGACTCTCCTGAGCATAAGTGCGATTCTGGACTCCGCTAGAGCTAGTTGCTCCTCTAACACCTCTACCACGACCCATAGGTGCTTTTTGACCCTTACCTAATGGAGGAACTGACGATGATGATGCAACAACCGATAGAGTAGATTAAGCTATATCACCCATACGCCTCCTCGGGTAATCCTTTATCATGTGCCCTTGCGCACCACACCAATAACAAACATCTATCCCAAAATGACATATACCTAGATGACTCCTTCAACACTGGTTACAAGGTTGCCTAGGAGTCATTTGCTGGCCTGCTGAATATCCCACTGTTCGGGCACCTTGCCCACCAAACTGATTTCTCCTAAATCCCTGAAGCTGTGGTGGAGCACTGGCTGCAGAGTAGGAGGATGATGGCTTAAGTGGTATATTAGAAAATCGAGGCCTAAGATCACCTTGGGGTGGTGTAAAATGCCCTATAGATCTCACCGATACACCTCTCTCAAGTCTCTAACATTTTTGTGGAATCGGGATGAATAGAATAGGATGAATTATTATCCTTCTTCAAAATCAACTCCCTCAAGTCATCAACATTAGGCACACACAACCTACATTGGTATCTAAGGAAACCATCTCCCCCATGGGAGAAAACTCCACTTTACCATCTTTCACTAAGGCCTTCAACTCTAGCAAGGCGGGGTCAAGATCTTATTTTGCCTTTACCTCCATAATCAAAGAAGAATTAGAACCATCAACAACTATTACACCACCATTTTCAACCTCACCCAACTGGTGAACCTCTTTTCCACCATCATCAATGTGAGCTAGGCTACCCATGGACACTCTACTTAGAGTACCAACCACAATATTAGCTTTGTCGAGATGATAATGCACACTCATATCATAATATTTTAGGAGCTTTAACCACCTTCTTTGTCTCAAGTTAAGATCTTTTTAGGTGAACACATATTGGAGACTCTTGTAGCTGGTAAACACATCAACATGAGCCCTATACAAGTAATGAGACCAAATTTTCAAAGCAAACACCACGTCCGCCAATTCAAGACCATGGGAGGGATAATTTTTCTTATGCACCATAAATTTCCTAGAGGCAGATGTTATCGCCTTACCATTTTGCATCAAAACACACCCAAACCAATTCTTAAGGCATCATAATAAACCACAAATCCTTCCAACCCTTCCGGTAGAGCCAAGGTGGGAGCAGAGACAAGCTTATCCTTCAAAATTTCAAAACTCTTCTCACATTCATCAGTCCACATGAATTTTTCCTTGTTTTGTGTGAACTTATTCATAGGAGAAGCAATAGAAGAAAAGTCATTCACAAACCTCTGGTGGTAACCCGATAAACCCAAGGAACTCCTAATATCTGACGGAGTTAAGGGTCTAGGCCAATTTCTTATCACCTCTGCCTTCTTAGGATCTACCTTAATGCCATCACCCGATACCAGATGCCCTAAAAATGTAACCTCTTTCAACCAAAACTCATATTTTTCATATTTAGCATACAACCTCTCCTCCCTCTAGATTTGTAACACCACCTTCAAAATGATTCACATGCTCTATCTCACTCCGGGAATAAATAAAGATACCATCAATAAAGACCACCATAAACATGTCAAGGTAGGGTTTAAAGACCCTATTCATCAGATCCATAAATATAGCTGGTGCACTGGTCAACCCAAAGGACATTACCACAAACTCGAAGTGCATATAACTAGTCCGAAAAGCCGTCTAGAGAATATCACACTCCCGCACTTTCACTTGGTGATATCCGAATCGAAGATCAATCTTAGAAAAGTGACTATCCCCTTGAAGTTGATCTATCAATTCTTGGTAGAGGGTACTTGTTCTTTATGGTGACTCTATTAAGTTGTCAGTAATCAATGCACATTCTAAGGGAACCATCCTTTTTCTTCACAAATAACACAGGTGCACCCCAAGCTAACTTGCTAGGCCTTATGAAACCCTTTTTCCAATAAATCCCTCACTTGCTCTTTCAACTCCTTCAATCCCGCGGGGGCTATATAGTAAGCAGGAATAGAAATGGGTTGAGTATCGGGAAGGAGGTCTATACCAAAGTCTATTTCCCTTTCGGGAGGAACATCGGGAAACTCATTAAGAAAGACATCAAGAAACTCATTGACCACTGGAACCGACTCAATAGAAAGGACTTTGCACTCTACATCCCTAACCTCACAAGATGATAGAGGCAACCCTTAGAAATTAACTTTTAGGATTTAATACAAGAAATTAATCTACCCTTTACCACCATACAATGACTTTTCCACTCAAGAACAGGCTCATTAGGGAATTGAAATTTCACTCTATGGATTTTACAATCAATGGAGGCATAGTATGTATGTAACCAATCCATCCCAAGAATAATATAAAAATCTACCATGTCAAGTTCAACAAAATCACAAGGTATTATACAATATAAATACGGGACAATTTATATAGACTCTTTTAGTAATAACGGACTCACCAACGAGGGTAGACACTTTATATGGTTCAAACAACAATTTGGGACTCGCATGAAGCCTTTTGGCAACTAAAAGAGTAATGAAAGAAAGAGTGGCACCCGAATACTATCAATGCATACACATCAAAATAAAAAACGTCTAACATACTAGTGACGACATCGGGCACTTCATCCACCCCTTGTCTTCCTTGAAGAGCATAGAATCTATTTTGCCTTAGAGCACCCCCTTGTTGGCCTTCCCTTACCCTTGGACCCACATTAGCACCATGGCATTATGGATGACCATCTCTACCTTTGTTTTGAGCATGAGGACAATCAATAACCTTGTGACTCACTTCACTGTAATCAAAACAAGCATTAGAATTTTTCAAACATGGACCACTATACTTTCTTCCACACTTTTTGCCCTTAGGGTGAGTCCTCCCACTATTATCACCTTGAAATCTAGGATTATCATTAGTAAATCTCTTATTATGTGCATTGGAAAACCCTTGGCCTAGGAACTTGTGGCTTTGAGGAAATTGGCCACCCTTGGAACCTTGGAATCCACCTTCGAAATGAGCCCTCTTGAAGTCACCACTTCTTCTTTTTCTAAGCTTTTCCCTCTCTAGTTGTTTGGCATAAGTCATGAACCGAGACAAATCCATATCACCTACTAGAATGGCAGTACAACACTCCTCATTAACCAAGTCGGACACTCTCGACATAAATTTGTTCATCCTTGATCTAGGTCCGGCAACCAATTGTGGGAAATACTTGGAGAGATTGTTGAACTTGAGGGCATACTCCCTCACACTCATGAAACCTTGCTTAAGCTTCATGAACTCCATCATCTTAGCCTCCCTTACCTCGATAGGAAAGAATCGATTCAGAAATGTGTCTTTGAACTCCCACCAAAAATAGCGTCATCATCTCTCCTCTCCAATTTCCATTGGGTGAACCAAATTTGGGCCACACCTTTGAGTTAGTAGGCCTCTAATTCCACTTTCTCCTCCAAATTGACCCTCATAATAGATAGCACTTTATACATCTCATTGATGAACTCTTGGGGATCCTCTTCTGGCTTGGTTCCATGGAACTCCAGTGGGTTCATTCTTGTGAAATCCCTCACCCTAGAAGTCGGAGTGGGAGCATGAGGGGCTTGGGGCCCTTGGTTCATTTGGTTGGTCACAGCATGGGCCAACATTTTGATAGCATCTCAGAACTATTCTTGGGCTACCCCTCCATTTTGAGAAGCTTGAGTAGCAAGAGGAGCCAGTTGCTCCTCAGGTGTATACACTCTCCTTAGTCTCCCTCTTGGAATTAACATGATTTAGAAGAGCAAAGAACATTTTTTAAGGGAAAAGCCTTACTCTTATATCTAAAGCACGATATAGACCATGAAGAAGTGAAACATTTCCTAAAACGCCTCATGGCCTCCCATTCAAAGTTGTGGTACGCTTCACAACCATGAGTAAGACTCTAATCGACGCGGTATGTTGGATTCCGAGGACCATCAACAACCTAGTGCTCTGATACTAAGCTTGTCATGACCCAAGCCTAGGGCCTAGACGTGACACAGAGAATGGAAACCCGTAGAGGCCCAAACAAGCCTCTTAGCATATTAATTACATATCCTTTGTCATGAAAGTAAATTAACAACAACAAGAGGTATAGAAAAAAAGGAAAGCGGGATTAAGGGAAGTCTTTGAGATATAAGAGTCAAGCTCATAGCATAAGTATATCATAATATCCAACAACACCACCAACTTGAAATGGAGCGGGGGCCAAAACACTTTTCGGGCTCACCCTCATAGTAACAAGTGTTCAACAGAATGAAGTCTCAAAATAGCTAAAGTAATATAGATAGTATCCTCGGACTTGAGGACTCACCAATGCTTATCTACGAAGTACCAAAATAGCCACGTAGAGGATGATCAAAAGGAGCTCCGATTCCTACATAGTAATATCATGTAGGCATAGAGTATGCATTAGTACGTTTGAATGTACTAAGTATGCGGGATGTAATGCAACAAAAATTAAGCCAACATAGTCAAAAAGCATAATCATAAGTAATGGAAATATATAATCTCAATATGGCATGCAAGATCAATGCTCATAATAAAATATACTTGAAAATCATTCATTTTGCACAACAGATATAGCATACATATCTGGGAACTAACCTCAACC
The DNA here is from genome assembly GCA_011800125.2 of Solanum clarkiae. Lineage (NCBI taxonomy): Eukaryota > Viridiplantae > Streptophyta > Magnoliopsida > Solanales > Solanaceae > Solanum > Solanum clarkiae. Next base: position 14,928 of record JAABOM020006448.1, on the reverse strand, counting down.
GACATAGACCAAGCAACTACAACTTGGACTCTGAGGCCTGACACCTCCTGGTTCAGGTGACCGGGCATGACACCCCCCAACGAAGTATGGTCTACTTGCCAAGGCAAACCAAACATGATAAATATGATAAAGTGCACTAGATGGATCCATTAGTATAGCAAGGGTAATAAATAATCTTATGGTGGCACATAGTTTAGAGATTAAAGACTTTATACAAGGACCCCTTAAGTTGAGCCCCTATTAAAGCCTCAATCGACGCCAAGTCAAGTCCCATGGAATACTTGAAATAATCATAACTTTAATAACTTGTAAGAAACATGATAGCATGAATGAGTAGCTCTTAAATATGTTTAACCTCCAATAGTGAGTCTAACTTAAACATGAGAGTAGATAACAATCATACTTGAATCCTTGCTTTAACATGAATGGCTCACAAGAGGTAAAAATCTTGAAATAGGGCTTAACTTGATACTTGTAAAATCATAGATACATTTTACGAATTCAATACATGCTTAAAAGTCCTTAATCATCTTGAAGTCACTTGACTTTTAAATCATGTAATAGATCATCAATAACTTGAGAATTCTTGACTTGACATTTTACCAAACACATGGTCGGTTCATGATACTTGTTCAAAGTCATGCAATTCAAGAGTGAAATAAAGTGAGTAAACTCAATGCAACACAACCCACCAATATGTAGTAAAACCCTAATGTAAGGTACCTTGAAATCCTTTGCAAAAGCTTAAGATAGTTCCTGGCTTCATAGCTCAAAACATGCATAGTATCAATACACAAACCAATTCATGGAATAAGCTTGGAAATAGATGGTCATGCATAGTCACTAAATACTTCATAAAACCCCAATATAATTTATACTCATAATCCATAATAGGAGATACTCATAGGTGATACAATTTGAAAACATGTAATTTTCATAAAAAGAGAGGTTGGGCTCCAAGGGTGAAAGGACCCAATGGATGAAACCCACATACCTTAAACCTTGAATCCTTTGAGGTGAAATTGATGTAGATTTAGAGCTTGAAATGAATCCTTAAGTCCCAAAGTTGAGCTTGAATTTCTTAGATTTGAATGAGAGTATTTGATAGACTCTTAGAGGGGTTTGAGAGAGGGTTTTGTGAGTTATAGAGTTGAAAAAAGGCTAAGCATAAGAGATTTCACGTTTAAGTGGGCATGGGGCTATGACCCAATGCCCTTGGCCTAAATAGAAAAACCAAGGAAAAACTCACACTGATCCACGTCCAGTCCGTGATGTGGACCCATCGTGAAGGCAGTTTTCGTGTTGATCCATGCCCAATCCACGTCGCGGCCTGATCGTGAATGCACACTAGAAATAAAAAATTAGCAAAAATTATTGTTCGCTATGGATCATCTAAAATTCGAGTTATACCCATTTCCCACTCAATTTTACCCTATGATCAAGAATATGAAGTCAGATTTTCTATATCATGCATGAATTTTGAGTTATATGAAAATTACGATTATGGAAATTTTTGAAGCACATGAGGGGCATTTCAAAGGGCAACTCCATGAGACTCTACATGGTTCGTGTGACCTCACACGGGCCGTGGGGTCCTCCTTGGAGTGCCACTTGGTCCAAAAACTTCCAAAAAATGAAATTTCAACCTACGACATAATCGTACAATACCTGGGTTGTTACAGGCTACCTCAAAATAAAATAAAGATAACTCAAAGTCTAACGCTAATAAGCAAGGTAAAAATAAATATAATGATCCTCCGAAGTAAGGGAGGCTCACCAACTCAGTTGATATGCTCAGATCCTCAACAGTACGCCTATTGATGACAACTAATACCTACCTCTATATCATAAAACAATACAGTCCAAAAGGGGACATCAGTACATGGAATGTACTGGCATGTAATTGAATGAAACAGAAACAAGTAGAACAATATAGAAACAACATCAACTCAGAATATACTCATTCAGAATATCAAATGTCTATCTAAAGCAAGAATAAAGAGTAGACAAGTGACCCATCAACCAATCAAACCTCATCAATCAACTCAACTCAACTCAAAGGAACTCAACTCAACTCTACTCTACTCAAAATACTCAAGGTGGGAACTTTCTGGGAGTTTCTCCTATCCTACAACAATCACTTATGAGCTAGTGATTGTACAACAATCCCACTTATGCTGCCACAGCTGTTCTACACTTGCCAAATAAGGAAAGCATATGATCCAGAAGGGATCTAACCTCTGTAGTCCTCTATTGTTTTAGGGACTTTTCCTCAAGAGAGGACCATGTGATGTAATGGTTCAATACCCATCTTACGCTTGGCGACTTAATTAATAGGTGCGAGTGGGATGCACTCTTACCTATTTCGGTGGTCGGTACTCCTCCCAAGACTCAATACTTATAAGACTCTTCCTCATCTTAATTTACCCTCATAGAGGTGCTCATCAACTCAACACGTCTCATGGAGATTCTCATCAACTCATTAGCTCAACTCTACATTCTTCTATTGTCTTCAGGGACTTTAACTCATCTTAATTTAACTCAATTCTCATTTAAGAACTCAAGGAATCAGCTCATCTGTGACACCTCGTAACTCCATGTGCAGATGTACCTATGTTTCAAACCTCATTCATATGGTTGGGAGGTGTACTATAATTATGAGAGAATTTTAGTACTTTGACGAGTTCAATACTTCCCCATGAATTGAGTTCTGGGTGATGGTTTATGCAAGGATCAACTTTAAACAAGCATAACTTTAAACATAGATGGAACTGGATGACCAAAAAATGCCAAATGAAAGCCCTTTGACTTATTTTCTAACGCACTTGGTTTCACCTCATCTTGAGTTTAGATGAAGAGTTATGCCTGTTTCCATAGAACCCTCCCGTGCAGTAAGGCCACAGGGGAAACCACACAGTCCATATGGTATCTTACGAGCCATGTGACTGGCCTGGGGCCTAAAATGGCCACTTTGTGGCCAAGGAATATGCCACGATAGGCCACATGATCCGTGTGGTGTGGCACCGGCCGTGAGGCCCTCTGTGAGGCTTTCAGAGAGAAAGTTTTTATAATTGTAAAAATATCGTCTCGTAACTTTTTTGAAACTTTCTAAGTATGGTTTGACGGAATAGTAAAGGGATAGTGTGGCTTCACATGGCCTGTGAACTAGTTCATGAGCTGACATTTTATCAATTTTTCTCTCCATTTCATCAATGGTGTTTTCATTAATTTAATCCATTCTAATGACCTTTTTAGACTTCCAATGCAATCATAACCTCCCTAAAAGACCGAAACCCTATTCAAAAGGATGAAATTCATTACTCTCAACTTGAATACACTCTCAAATTCTCTCAAGAGCCTCTATCAGAACTCCAATACAAATTCAAGGAAGCAAATTTTGGATTCCAAGACCCTCTTCCAAGCTTCAAGTCTTTCTCAATCCAATTTCAAGAAATTCAAGGTCTAAGGTATGTAGGTTTTAACCATTGGGTCCTTTCACCTATAGTGCCCAACCTTCCTTTTTATAAGAATTGCATGTTTTCAAGTTGGATTATCTATGGGTGTCTCTTATTATGAATTATGATTCTAAACTATTTTGGGGTTTTATGAATGTTGATTGACTATGCATATTGTGAGCTATAAAATTATAATCTATTGTGAGACTTGATGATGGGATTCAGTGTATCTTAGATAAGGGTATTACTATGTGATGGTGGGTTGATTTACATTAAGATTTCTTATACTATTTCACCCTTGAACTGCATAATTTGAAACTAGCATTACACACCTGTCAAGTGCTTGATAAAATGTCTTGGTAAGGATTCTTGAGTTAATGATGATATATTGCATGTGTTATGAGTCAAGTGACATTATGATGATGAAAGGAATGTATATATGTGTGGAATTCATGAAAGGTATCTATGATGTTGCAAGTTGATCACCTTGTTGAGGGGGCGCCATGCCTCAATCACCTTATTGAGAGGGAGTCATGTCTCAATCACCTTGACGAGGGGGTGCCAAGCTTTGGTGGCCTTATTGAGAGGGTGTCAAGCCTCAATAACCTTGTTGAGGGGATATCAAGTCTCAATCAGCTTGATGGGGGGTGGTATGCCTGTACTACCGATTGAGGGGTATATACCTCAATCACCTTCCAAGGGGGTGGTATGTCTTGGAGTTCAAGTAATAGTTTGTTTGGTCTATGATGATAGTCTCTTCCTACACATGTAGTATGATCTATGTAAGCATGTTTTACTTCAAGCATTAATCATGCATGTCATGTTGTTATTACTCTTATCTCTTGATTATAACTATGCATTTTGACTATGTTGCCTATCTTTTGTTGCATTACATCCTACGTACTTAGTATATTCAAACGTATTAACGCATACTCTATGCCTGCATGATGTTATCATGTAGGAACTGAAGCTCCATTTGATCATTCTCCTCGTCCATGTGGCTAGTACTATCTCTTGAAGCAAGCTTTGGTGAGTCCTCAACTCCGAGGACAATATCAATTGATTTCATGTTATGTAAAGACTGTTTTCTTTCGTTGAATGCTTATGACTATGAGGATAAGCTCGGAAAAGTGTCATGGCCCCTGCTCAATTCCATGTTTAGAGGTGTTGTTGGACAAGTGATATAATTATGCTTTTACCTTTGACTCTGCTATGTTATATAAGTATAAACTCTTTTCCTTAGTCCCGAATCCCCGTATTTATATCTATTTTGTTGATATCCTGCTTCTGCGATCAAGGATGTGCGTATGATATGCTAAGAGGCTTTTTTGAGGTTCCTTTGGATTTCTCATTCGCCATGTCACGTCTAGGCCCTAGTTTGAGTCATGACATCATCATTTAGAAGAAGTCATTTACACATAAATCAAGAACTCAACTATGAAGACTCGTAGGATCATCAAGCTCAATTAACTCGACCTCATACTCACATCAAGATTTTAATCAACATGCTCAAGTCAAGGCTCTAGACTCCATCCCTAGGTTCATTCATGCATGCTTTCACAAATATCATATAGGGTTTATGCAATGTCCCATAGAAAATATTCAGTTCAAGAAAATAAGTTTATCGTGATTATCAACACATGAAAATAAATGTAATGGATATAAGTTTCAAGAAAATATTTCAAGAAACTTATATGTGAACTCATGGACTCTCAACTCCTCTATTACCATCTATGGGGCAAATAGGAGAACAATCACATGCTTTAGTTTAGCATTACATACCTGGTATGAAACTTTTGGACAATCAATCCTCAAGAACTCTCCTCGAACTCCTCAATTTTTACTCTCCTCTTCTCTTCTCTTTAGCCCTAGTCTTTTTCAAGAACTTAGAAAGGACTTAGAATTGGGTCCAAAACTCTTTTTACGCTCAAAATGACTCATTTAGATCATGTTTACAACTTAAGAGGGGTTAGAAAAGGTCTAGAATGCCCCTCATGAAATTAAGGAAAAAGTGTTCGCCTCGAGCGTGCATGTCTGCGACGTGGACTGATTACATTTTCAGTGTTTTTCATCAAAAATTCTACGAACGAGCTTTTCAATCCCATATAAAATTTTTGGAACAAAATTAAGTGTTGGTCGGTGGAAGGTGCGTGTCGCAAACCTATTGAGCACTCTTACTGGTTTTCGTTTTCGCATCAAAAAATTATCTTCTGATCCAGTTGATCTAAAAATCAACCGAGACCACTTTCACCCTCAATATTTCATGTTCATCGCATATCTATCCTCGGATTTTCCATCGGAGCATGGGAAGACACGTTATACGCACATCTCTCCTTTAGGGATATTTGGATAATTTTAGCGGGCGTTACATATGTACACTGTATTACATGTCACGCCTGGGGGAGGGGGTACCCTGGACGTAATCGGTACTCAGAGACTATTGCTAGTCCCCAAGAAAATCACTTGGCCTCATCACATTTATACATTCCACTAACTAGTGGAAGACTTAAGGAAGTAAATGGGCACATCTCGTCTAATCTCAAAATAATATTATTAATGGAAAGGCTAGTAGAAAGAAACTAGCTCAACAAGTCTTAACATCAACATTTGACTCTAGTCCATGAAGCCTCAATCACTATCAAGTGGTGCCAATGATAGACCTATGGCTACCTCAATCAAAATAAAACTAATTAAATCTAACTCTAAAGCAAGATGAAATAAATATAATAAATCCTCTGAAGTAAGGGAGGCTCACCCATCAATTGAACGTCTCAAATCTTCAACAATACGCCTGTTGATAATCTCCAAATCATGTATCTACATCACGAAACGATGCAGTCCCAGAGGGGGATGTCAATATGTAGAATATACTGGTATGTAAAATTGATAAAGGAAATCGAAATAGGTAGAATAACATAGAGACAACAATCAACATCAAGGATAGTAAAAATCATCATGTCAAATGTCTATCTAAAGCAAGAATAAAGAGTAGACAAGTGACTCATCAACCAATCAACTCATCAATCAAATCAGACTCATCTCAGAGGGACTCATCTCAAAGGAACTCATCTCATCACATCTCATCACTTCTCATCTCATCTCATCTCGACTCAGATTACTCAGTTTAAGAACTTTCTGGGAGTTTCTCTTATCCAACAATAATCATTTATGAGCCAGTGATTGTAAAACAAGCCAGCATTATTGCCACAGCAGTCCCATACTTGTCAGGTAAGGGACGAATCTTATCCACTAGGGACCCCAGCAATCCGTTAAGTCCTCTATTATTTCAGGGACTTTATCCAAAGGGAACCACAATGAGATGTAATGATTCTAGTCCTTACCTATGCTTGGCTATATAGTTTGACGAGTGCGAGTTAGACTAACTCTTAATCTTTCGATGCTCGATACTCCTCCCATGACTCAATTCTCATAAAACCATCCATCCAGTCAATATATCTCAATTGACTCATCTCATTCAGTCTTATAAAGGCTCTCATCATTCAATCAGTCTCATAGAGGCTCCAACCATCTCATCAATCAACATCTCAATCAACAGCTCAAGGATTTGAACAATCATTAGGGAACAATCGAATAGACAATTCATTAGAGTTCATTTATGGAGACTCAAGGGACTATCAATTTCTATCAACTCATCATCATTCTCATATCACAATCACAATCTCTATCAACATTCTCAATTAAGGCTCTAGACTCAATCTCTATCCTCATTCATACATGCTTTTAAAAGCTAACATATAATGTTTATGCAATATCTCATGAAAATATTCAATTCAAGAAAGCAAGTCTATGATGATCATCAAGATATGAAAATACATGTAAGAATTGTAACCTTTCAAGAAAATAATCAAGATTCATGCATGTAGACTCAAGAACCTTCAACTCTCATCTGAGACCATCTATGGGACTCATGGGAGAACAATCTCATGCTTTTAGTTTAGCCTTACATACCTAAAAAGTTATTTATTACCATTAAAGTTTAATGAATACTCGCTTTCTTGGAGAAAATCCTCAATCTTGGTAGTTCTTTTAAAGTGAAAGAACTTGGAAGGACATTGATTGAAAGAATTCTCTTTGATTCTTAAATTTTTTTACTTAGACTTTTTAGAGTCGTTAATGAAAAACCATAATTCAAGAAGAAGAAGAAGAAGAAGAAGAAGAAGAAGAAGAAGAGTCAAGAAATTCTTTCTTGAGATTCTTGAATTCATCTTCTTGAAACACTAGTTTATGATTTAAAATCCTATTAGAGATTCATGAATAGATAAAGAAATCTATGCTGGGTAGCTTGAAATTTATGAAGAATAACTCACATTGAGGATAAATCTTGAAATCTAATCCTAACTTGATGACTTTCTTGATGATTCTTGAGCGTTTATCTTTACGAGTAAAGCAGAGGGTTTTTGATTATGAAAACTGACGTTTTAGGCGTTTTGGGACCTTAAATAGACCCCCAAAGGTTTTAGGATAAAAGTACCCTAAAAATAAAAATGAAAAACGTCATTTATCTCATCCAGAAAGGGTGCGCGTTGGGTTTGCGATGCAAAGCTATAGCAGATCTTCGGACAGCTCTGTAGGTCTTCAGTAAAACGATCATAACTTTCTACTCTGAACTCTGATTAAGGCAAAATTGGATGCATTGAAAAGCTAATTCGAATATCTTCGATTCGATATATTATAGGAAACCTAATGTATTATAATTTAGGAGATATAGTTATTTGAAGTTGACCCTTCTATCAACTAATATGAGAACTTAGTTGCTAGCAATTTCTTGGACTGGGTTTGATGTAAAAGATCTCTTATGACTCTAAATCACACCTAATATACTTTAAATTCTTAGGAATTGATCCTAGCATGTATATACAACCTACAAGTCATTAGTTTGCCTAACGTTTATAAAATCTTATATTGAAACTCAAATGCTAAGAAAGTTTTTAGCTTTACTTCATACTAAAGGGTTAGTGTAATCTTAAATCTTCTCCACTTTTATTTCCAAACTAAGAAATTGAATTTAACACCTATACTCAATTAGGAATCATTAATAAAAATTCTATATCATATGAAGGGTGACTCGGTCTTAGCTTAAAAAAATTGGGGTATTACATTATCTCCCTCTTGGGATCATTCGTCCTCGAATGATGAGTAATGGTGGATATCAAGGCACGAATAGACTCAGAACTCATCTCAACATTCACACTTGTCAATCAATCTTTCGAATCCTCATCACCATCAATAATCTCTATTTAGACTCAAGAATAGACAATCAACTCAAGAAAAGACAATCAACATAGTTAGGTGTAAGGGCATTTCCTTCAGCATTCTCATCATCATGCACGAATAACAATCTAGACTCCTTTCAATACTCAATCAATCAATCTGGATAGTCACAAGTCACTCAGAATAGACAAATTGGTTCAGATCAAGAAAGATACTCTTTTAGACATTTTCACCATCAAGCATGAATGGAACGCCGAAACTCAATCAATTTGAATCATTTAGATACTTTGATAATTAGTCCTTCGAACTCAGGAAGGAAAGCATCAACTCTAATTGAGAATGGGACCGTCGATACATAAGACTATATGTACAACTCTCAAGCTTAGCATCTCATCTCAATTGCGCTCTTTTTTTATGACACTCTACTATATCAACTTAAACTTATAGCTCTTGTTCTAACTCTCTACCTATCCACACCATCTTATTTCATTCAAGCCTATTTCTGAGCCTCAAGGTGCTACCCTTAAGATGATCATATCCATACAAGGATAATTCTCAATACTTAGCCCTATACTTCCACAAGAGTTTTTCATTAAAAGATCACTAGTCATATTCACTACTTCACTATCATGAAGTCTTCGATAGTCTGTCATTAATACTCGCATAACAATAACCACACATTCAAGACTATCACTCTAACTACTTCAACTCTATCTCAGAATTTTCAAGCCTACTTAGCACTTCTACCTCCACCATTCAATGAGCTCTCACTCAAATACACACCAACATATTCTTACCTGTCTGTTGCACGTAATAAAGTCTCATCTGTCTCCTCCTCCTTATCTCTAGCCCTACATGACACAAGTACAACACTAATTACACAATAAGGATATATTCACTCCTCCTCTTCTGCCCACATTCTCCATCTTCTACTATCAACATCACTATTTGGACCAAGGGGAACTCGACATCTCTATATCCTACCATCAACAATGGCATAACCAGCCGAAGGTTAGTGCATAAGGTAGCATCAAAATGAAGAACTCTCACTCTCTCCCATCAACCATTACTCATCTACTATCATCAATATTTCTATCAAGACGTGGGAAGACAAGATACACTCAAATAACTTAGAACAACAATCATTAGCACGATTCAATCGAAAAATCTTATTTGAGGATATTTGTAGTGAAGTACAATCTCTCTCGTCTATCAAGACTCATTCTAAGTTCACAAAACTATACGTAGTGTAAAACTCAGGTCACATCTCATTCAACGTAGGACTGAAAACTCTTACATCCATGGGGTAAGATCAAAGTTAATGAATGAACTCATTGCTTTCAACTCAATATGAATAACAATCAATAAGTGATATATGGGACTAGGCCATGGGCATGGCAGTTGTATACCACATGGGAATAGAGTATCATCTTCACTGAAATATAAAGAATATATGAGATGGCAAAAATTAATGCCTCATCCAAATGAACTTATCACTATCGAACACTCAAAATCTACTTCGACCTGTCACATCATCATCTCCCCCTTAGCTCAAGGGTCGTCTCTCTGAGTTTACGAATCAATTCTCTATACTAGGATATAAGCATATACCGTCACATGATCGAGGAATCACTATTCACAAGAATAGGCATCTTAAACTCTTCTATCATTCTATAGTCGCATAAATAAATTAACCATTAAGACTTTCTTCAAAGATACCACTCTTAGCTTCCTCTTGTCTCTATGGAAATCCCTCTCTATATTTGCTACTCTTAATGGCGTACATAACCACTTCCCACAACTCTAACAATCTAACATCTTCTTTTGCCTACAAATGCTCAACTTCTGTGCTCTTGTAAACTCATTTGTATGAGACAGACTATGAGGGGAAAAGCTCATTATCATCTATTGATACGTCCCAATAAACTTAGTTCCTCGGGATGAGAAGAAATACTTACATCAGCCTACTCTATATTGACAACTCACATATACTATCTAGATTCTTATAGCAGTCATAGCTTAGAGCTTCACACATCTTACACAATCATGGGTACACATCTCAAGTCTCTTCTTATCTATTGAGCTATCCTCGTTTCATTTATCTTACCTAAGGGGCACTTGTATTCTGCCCATAGCATCACTTTCCTTACAACTCATTACTACTCACCTATTTAGTCATATTTCCTTATCTGACTAAGGCTCATAACTCAATGAATCTCATGAACTGTCACTTAAAATTCATAAGACTAATTTAGATCTATCAGATTGAAAGCACTCGTTTCCCCTATTCAACATCTACACTTCACTCTCAATAGTATGAATACTACAACACGTCAACATAAACTTCCTTCTAGTTTAAGCATGATCTATCACATTCTAATAATAACTCTTCCTCTATATCTCATCGTGAAAATCATAGGGTACTTATGACTCTTTCATCAAACTTATAACAATCAACACATCACCTCATTACTTACCTAATAGGTACATAACTCTAATTACAAGCCTCAATTAGCCATCACTCTTGCTATCTCGTCCCTTTCTTTCCATCATCATCCTTCTAACTCTGGGGTGATTCAATTCTACTCAGGATTTATAAGATCTCACATCTCACTCTCAGGTGTTAGCATTAAACTCTTTAGAGACATAAGTTTCTCTCTCGTGGGTAACATTAGAAATAAGTTTTGAAAAGAACGGTCTGGGTACATCTAGAGCTAACTCAAATGCACAATTCATATGAGTAATAGTGCACTCTTTCTAATTAATCAACTTAGCACACTAGTTGGCTTCTCCCAAGCCTAGTGCAATCTCTCTACCATTCTGATTAATTTATCGTAGGGGATCTCATCGGTAAGAGTTTGAACATCACTGCCTCTATTACCTCGTGGATGAGGCATAGTAAAAAGGTTTAGAGTAACACACGATTCATCATAGATTTCTTAGGAAATAGCTCCATCGGACGATTTAGAATCTGAAAGAAGGAAAATTTTTCCTAAATATCAATAGTTCCTTATTTATAGAAGTGGGTCCCTCACAACCATAAATAAGTTCCTATAGACACGGCTTCATAGACTCCCTAGGACACTTGAACTCGTGCACTGACACCAAGTTTGTCACGCCCCGGGAGGGTACCTTGGACGTAATCGGCACTCAAAGACTATTGCTAGTCCCCAAGTGAAGCACTTGGCCTCATCATATTCATTCATTCATACATTCTATTAATAATCGAAAGACATAAGGAAGTAAATGGGCACATCTCGTCTAATCTCAAAATAATATTATAAATGAAAAGGCTAGTAGAAAGAAACTAGCTCAACAAGACTTAACATCAACATTTGACTCTAGTCTATGAAGCCTCTATCACTATCAAATGGTGTCAATGACAGATCTATGGCTACCTCAATCAAAATAAAGCTAATCAAATCTAACTCTAAAGAAAGACGAAACAAATATAATGAATCCTCCGAAGTAAGGGAGGCTCATCCATCAGCTGAATGTCTCAAATCCTCAACAATGCGCTTGTTGACGATCTCCAAATCATGTATCTATATCATGAAATGATGCAGTCCCAGAGGGAGATGTTAATACGTGGAATATACTAGTATGCAAAATAGCTGAATGAAACCGAAATAGGTAGAATAATATAGAGACAATGATCAACATCAAGGATAGTAAAAATCATCATGTCAAATGTATATCTAAAGCAAGAATAAAGAGTAGAAAAGTGACTCATCAATCAATTAACTCACAATCAAATCAGACTCATCTCAGAGGGACTCATCTCAAAGGAACTCAACTCAACTCATCTCATCACTTCTCATCTCATCTCATCTTGACTCAGATTATTCTGTTTAAAAACTTCCGGAGAGTTTCTCTTATCCGACAATAATCACCTATGAGCCAGTGATTGTACAACAAGTCATCATTGTTGCCACATCCGTCCCATACTTGCGAGGTAGGGGACGAATCGAATCCACTAGGGACCCTAGCAATCCGTTAAGTCCTCTATTGTTTTAGGGACTCTATCTAGAGGGAACTACATGAGATGTAATAGTTCTAATCCTCATCTACACTTGGCTATGTAGTTTGACGAGTGCGAGTTGGACTAACTCTTACTCTTTTGATGCTCGATACTCCTCCTATGACTCAATGCTCATAAAACCATCCATCCAGTCAATACATCTCAATTGACTCATCTCACTCAGCCTTATAAAGGCTCTCATCACTCAATCAGTCTCATAGAGGCTCCAACCATCTCATTAATCAACATCCCAATCAACAGATCAAGGATTTGAACAATCATTAGGGAACAATCGAATAAAAAAATCATTAGAGTTCATTTATGGAGACTCAAGCGACTATCAATTTACTATCAACTCATCATCATTCTCACATCACAATCACAATCTCTATCAACATTCTCAATCAAGGCTCTGGACTCAATCTCTATCCTCATTCATGCATGTTTTTAAAAGTTAACGTATAAGGTTTATACAATATCTCATGAAAATATTCAATTCAAGAAAGAAAGTCTATGATGATCATCAAGATATGAAAATACATGTAAAAATTGTGACGCTTCAAGAAAATAATCAAGATTTATGCATGTAGACCCAAGAACCTTCAACTCTCTTCTAAGACCATCTATGAGACGCATGGGAGAATAATCTCATGCTTTTAGTTTAGCCTTACATGCCTGAAAAGTTGATATTACGATCGAAGTTTGATAAATACTCGCTTTCTTGGAGAAAATCATCAATCTTGGTAGTTCTTTTAAAGTGAAAGAACTTGGAAGGACATTGGTTGAAAGAATTCTCTTTGATTCTTGAATTCTTGACTTAGACTCTTTAGAGTTCTTGATAAAGAACCATAATTCTTGAAGATGAAGAGTCAAGAAATCCTTTTTGGGGATTTTTGAATTCGTCTTCTTGAAACCATAGGTTATGATTTAAAATGCTATTAGAGATTCATAAATAGATAAAGAAATCTATGTTGGGTAGCTTGAAATTTATGAAGAATAACTCAACTTGAGGATAAATCTTGAAAAATAATCCTAGCTTAATGAATTTCTTGATGATTCTTGAGTGTTTATGTTTATGAGTAAAGCAGAAGATTTTTTTATTATGAAAACTGACGTTTTAGGCATTTTGGGACCTTAAATATACCCCCAAAGATTTTAGGATAAAAGTACCCTCAAAATAAAAATTAAAAAACGTCATTTATCTCATCCAGAATGGGTCCACGTTGGATCCACAATGTGGAGTTGTCGCGGATCTTTGGACAGCGCTGTAAGTCTTCAGTAAAACGGTTATAACTTTCTACTCTGAACTCTGATTAAGGCAAAATTGGATGTGTTGAAAAGCTAATTCAAATATATTCGATTTTATGTACCATGGATCACCTAATTCATTGTAATTTAGGAGATATGGTCATTTGAAGTTGACCCTTCTATCGATTCATACGAAAACTTAGTCGCTAGCAATTTCTTGGCTTTGGCTTGATGTAAAAGATCCCTTATCACTCTAAATCACACCTAATATATTTTAAATTCTTAGAAATTGATTCTAGCATGTATATATAACCTATAAGTCACTGGTTCGCCTAACTTTTATAAAATTTTATATTGAAACTCAAACGCTAAGAAAGCTTTTAGCTTAACTTTGTACTAAACTGTTCGTGTGACCTTAGATCATCTCCAATTATATTTCCAAACTAAGAAATTGACTTGAACACATATACTCAATTAGGAGTCATCAATTAAAATCCTATACCATATGAGGGATGACTCGGTCTTAGCTTAAAAAAATTGGGGTGTTACATTACACATGTTTAGTAAATGTATTATAACTATACCCTTGTCCAAAACATAATGTGTTATGTACATGTCACGACCCAACCCAGGGGCCGTGACTGGTGTCGATAGGGCACTCAGACAAGCACTAACCCGAAAACCCGACTATTACAGACAAGAAATCTGTCGAAATTCTGGCAGGTTCCCAGGTCGATTAAATTGGGAATTTAAGGTTAATATGTGAACATAGTTTCACTACTTAAAGGAGAAATCACCTATTGGTGGCAAAAGAGTACGGTCAGAAAGAAGGTATTGACTACCACGAATCCTTCTCTCCAGTAGTGGAGATGAAAACAATCAGATCAGTGCTTACAATTGTGGCAAGTGAACAATGGCATATTCATCAGATGGATGTGTATAATGCCTTTCTTCAAGATGATCTGTTTGATG
>JAABOM020006427.1:0-20122 GCA_011800125.2 Solanum clarkiae | reverse complement strand
ACAAAACCCCCCAAATCACAAACTAATTCAAACTCATTCACAAATTTCTACTTCAATACACTTTCCAACAATGATAAACACTTCAAATAGACACATTAATTCAAACTAACAAAATCCCCCAAATAAGAAACTAATTTAAAATACAAAATTTAAACTAAACCCTAAAATCAAAACACAAACTTTCTTCACTAATTCACAATCAATATTACAATATAACAATGACAATAATATATATAAACAATACTAACAAACAATTCAATATTATATAAATTTTTTTAAAAAAATATATAATTAAAGGCTAACAAATTAAAAGAGGAGAAAAACAGAGGAGAGAGAGAGAGAGGCGGCTTACCTCTGGTGCTGGCTCGGGCTTGCTACCGGCGGAGTGGAGGAGCTGTCGGCGGCGGCTACGTATGGACCGTGGATGGAAGATATGAGGGAGGGTAGGGGGAAATTGTAGAAATTTAGGTTTAGGAAATGAGGAAAAAAGATGGGTCAACAAATAATATTCGAATTTGGGGGAGACGGAGAACGTCCCCAACTCCGTCCCCCCATTTAAAAAATTAATTATTTTATTTGATTAATAACATAGTTTTTAGAAAAGAAAAAAAAAAGCGACGGACAATGCCATTCTATCTATTGCAAAATTATCTAAAAAAATTATTATTCATTTATTAAAATTAACACCGTAAAAATGTTTAAAAGATTAATTTTTTAAAATAAAATAAGTGATGGACTTCATCATTTTTTCCGTCACAATTTATAAAAATATATTAAAAATAAATAAAATTTTGTCGAAAAATTCCACGAAAAAAAAAGCGACGGACTTATAGATGCAGTCGTCACTTTTCTTAATTAAAATATTTAAAAAGAAATGGAAAATAAAAAAGCGATGGACAGCGTTGCTTAGTCCATCACTTTTTTGAGTGACGCAGTCCGTCGCTTTTTTTTTGGGTTGATTTTCAGGCAGTTTTTAGTAGCATGTAACTGTTGGATTTTACATGATAAATGCTTTTGCCACATGAAGCTAGCGAAGAAATTAAAAACTAGTCAAGAAAGAATTTGAGGAGATAACAATAAAAACATTTTCTCCCGCTAGAGTAATATGTGATATAGTTTTGATTTCATTTTTATATATCTCCACAACTTATTTAATCTGGAATTTGAGGAGATAACAATAAAAACATTTTCTCCTGCTAGAGCAATATGTGATATAGTTTTGATTTCATTTTTATATATCTCCACAACTTATTTAATCTGATTTCATTTTGCATACTTGCCCATGGACATTTGGATATTGGTGTTGTGCTTTGAGCTCCCTTTGAGCATCTTCTTGCTATTTGTTTTGTACATGATTCAGGAGGAAATTATAAAAATGGTAATGAAGAAGTCACTGAAAATGAGCCTGCTGAGTCAGAAGACACACCACTCCGTAGTGCAGTATTCCTGTTTGGTGGAGATTGATGACTATTTCTTTTACCTCTATGGATGTCAATTCTCTAGTTACATTCCTGACCCTAGAGGAACCTAACACAAATTAGGGAGTTGGATTTATCTTATAATCATTTCACTAGCAATATTCCTTCAACAATCTCTCAACTGAAGTAGCTCACACTTTTAGCTCTTTCATCCAACTCCTTTTCAGGTGAAATTCCCAATGTTTTCTCTAATCTCCAAGAGCTATGTTATTTAAATCTTTTTATAACAGCTTCATTGGTCCATTTCCTTCTACAATTTTAAACTTAACACATATTCAAGTATTAAGTTTGTGGAGTAATTCCCTATCTGGTCCACTTCCTACCAATGTGAGCATGATTTGAAAGCTGGATTCTGTGAGTTTGTCTCACAACTCACTAGATGGTACCGTACCATCTTGGGTGTTTAGCTTACCTTTGCTATCTTCTGTGTCACTCCATGATGATCGATTTAGTGGACTACCCGATGGGATCAAAACAAACCCAACATTAGAACGCCTATATTTAAGTCATCAACTCAGTGGTTCTTTTCCTCAATCACTTGCCAATCTCACAAAACTTAATCACCTTGACCTTTCATCAAATAACATCACCGGTGATGCGGGAATAAATATCACCTTTCCTAAACTAGAAAATTTGTTCTTATCATCTTGCAATCTGAAGGATTTTCCATATTTCTTGAGAAATACAAAGACACTTGAGGTCTTGGATATTTCTAACAAAAAGATTCGTGGTCAAATCCCCAACTGGTTTAGAGGCATGGGGTGGGACAACTTGTGGTACCTAAACTTATCACATAATTCATTAACAGGCAACCTACTGCAGTTTCATAACTATAACCGACAGTATCTTGATCTTAAATTTAACTCCCTTCAGGGTCCACTACCTTTATCCATTTGTAGCTTGAAAATGCTTGAACTTCTAGATTTATCATGCAACAACTTCAGCGACTCAGTTCCGCATTGCCAGGGTGGCATGGTTAATCTATCTGTGCTAGACTTAAGCAGAAATAACTTCACAGGGAATCTTCCACCATTATGTGCGGGAAGTGCTTCATTGATTACCATTGTCTTGAATGGTAGTCGATTCAAAAGACCTGTCCCGGTGTCGTCGCTCAACCATGATAATTTAGAAATCTTAGATGTGAGGAGCAATGTCATAAATGGTACATTTCCAGCTTGGCTAGGACTCTTACAGAGCTGCAGGTCCTTATATTGAAGTCGAACAAGTTCCATGGTCCTATAAGTACTAGCAAGAAGTTATACTTTCCCAGGTCGCAGTTTTTTTATCTCTCTTGTAATGAATTTAGTGGATCTATACCTGCAAACTTTTTGAGAACTTTAGTGTAATGACTAACTTAGGTGAAATAGACAAAGGTATGATCTGATTCATGGGACATGGGAGAGAATATTCAAATTATGAGGATTCAGTGAGTTTGGTAATCAAAGGCCAGGATATTGACCTACAAAGAATCAACACAATTATGACAACCATAGACCTCTCAAGCAATCATTTTGAAGGTGTCATTCCGAAAATACTAGTAGATCTCAGCTTGCTTTGGCTGCTTAATTTATCCCATAATAATCTTGAAAGTGATATTCCAATGGAATTGGGGCAATTGAATGTGCTTGAAGCATTAGATCTCTCTTGGAATCGGTTCACTAGAAAGATTCTGCAGGAATTGAAAAGGCTAATTATCACGACTCGGACCTAGGGCCTAGTTGTGACACGGCAAGTGGGAACCCGAGAGTTCCCAAACAAGCCTCAAGATACCAAAACTCACATCATCAATTCAGAAGCGCATTCAACAATCAACACATAGTTCTAAGGGACGTGAAAGTAGGACTCATGCTATGGGGACATCATGGAAAAATCCTTAACATAAGTTCACATAACACGTAACATAAAAACTAAGGGATGGATATGTAGGACTCAAGCTATGGAGGAAATTCGGGACTTAGGATCCTTCCATCAAACATATAACCAAACCATAAGTCACACAACCAACTCACATGTCGATAGTCAAAGATAGCCAATACATAATATAGACTTAACCATCGCACATAACATATAACATAAAGAGGTTTACAAGGTGTCCAACAATGCCTCTACATAGATGGGTCGGGGGCCAAGACACTCCCCGGGCTCACCCTCAAATACATAAAGAAAGGAAAGTAGCATAGGTAGATAGATGATAGATCATCCTTGGAAGATAGGACTCACCACTACAAGTAAACTTGGAATCCGAACTAAGCGCCAAACAGTGGATCATCAAGGTCCTCGGTCCCTACATGGTGAAATCATGTAGGAAAGAGTATGTGTAAGTACGTTTGAATGTACTAAGTATGGGGGATGCAATGCATGAACTTACCAAAACCTGCATATCAACATTAGATGACAAGGGCACATAATATAGAAAGAAATATATAGCAAAGAATATAATATATTACAAGATGCTATGAAAGTCAAGGTGCATGAAATGCAAATGATGTTCATATATATATATATATATATTGGGGATGTGCCCTCAGCCGACATGAGTAAGACCAAGCGAGCTAGTACTTGGAATCCCGATGAAATCCCCTCATCGATAAAGAGGTGGTCTACTTGTAAAAGGTAAATCATACTTCACCTTATGAGAACATATCCCATTTCATATGAAGCAACCTTTCTTACGGGAGCATATCTCATTTTGGATAGGATTTTCCACATATAGCATATCATGTCACCTTATACTTCACCTTACGGAAACCCATCCCATTTCGCATGAAGCAACCTTCCTTATGGGAAGCCATCCCATTTTGGATAGGATTTCACATAACCTATGTTAGGCACATAGTTCAATGAAAGAGAGAGGACCCTCATTCCATCGGTGCTAAGTCGTCATCCCACAAGAATACTTATAGTATCCGTAATTATACATGTTTTCAAAGAGATAAACGTCTTATCAAAACATTTCAATACACAATTGGGCTTAAAACCCAAACACCAGAATAATACATACTTTGGCTCAAATGCCAAAATATAGTTCTTATTCATAATATTCATGCGTAGGAATAGCCCATTCATATACGAAATGGTGTGAGCACCCAAAATGCTCAAAGAGTCATAATCAATAGATATATATGTGATCACATTCTTGTCATAACCAATATCTTATCAAAATCATATCATAGAACAAAATAAGGCTTAACCCGTAATGTAATTTCCATAAATAATCCAATGTCATGAATGCAAATGTCATGTATGATGTGAGAAAAAACATGAGTAATTAAGATTCAATCTAAAATCAACAATATAATGTGAAATTGAAGTGAAAATATAATTAAATTCATATCTAAAATCATAATATAATCATCCATGCTTAGATCAAATCCTTAAAGGACCATGCATAATCATAGATTCATAAGAATGATGAAATTCAATATTTCAAAGCTTAAATCATCTTAAAATTAATACGTAAACATAACCCAAGCATTAATAGACTTTTAGGAATCAAAATGTTCAAAACCCTAAATTAAAGTAAGAAAAATCCATTTAGATTTCTTAAAACTAATATTGGGTCTCCTTGATTGAAAGGAAATCAAGGATCAACCCATATACTTTCACCAAGATAAAGAAAAGCCCAGGGAATGTCAAGAAGAATTGAGTTCCCTAGCTCAAATGCTGAAATCCCCAAGAGTGCTTTGTGGAAAGCTTTTGAGAGGGTTCTAAATATATGAAGAGTGATTTGAATGTTTGAAATAGGTTTTAGGTCTTTAGATGACCATTGGATACCATAAGAATTCCCAAAAGACCAATATAAATAACTAAATTCACGAAAATGCCATTAGTGAAACGGAATAAAAAATTATGCATAACCTCACCACGGAGGGTTGTACGGGCCATGGGGTTAGGACGGACC
The DNA here is from genome assembly GCA_011800125.2 of Solanum clarkiae. NCBI lineage: Eukaryota > Viridiplantae > Streptophyta > Magnoliopsida > Solanales > Solanaceae > Solanum > Solanum clarkiae. The sequence goes on along the minus strand of JAABOM020006427.1, from coordinate 14,743 downwards.
ATACCCCTGGTCGTACTCCCAGACATACCAAAGATTCTGGGAAGTTGGAACTTGACTTAACACTTAGAATTTTCTAGGCAAAGTTCACCTAAGCAGAAGACACCACGGGCCCTGTGGAGTCAGACGGTCTGTATGACTACCCTTGCCCCCTCACTTAATGAAAATTCGAATGGAAAGGGATCCCAACGCCAGGCCACATGGCCAATGAGCCTGGCCATCCCCCTATACTTAGTCCCAAAAGCTCCCTCCCATGCCAACCTTGCCACACACCAACCATACGACCACCCATACGGTCAGTGGCAAGCCACACGGCCCGTGCTACTGGACGTGCCCCATCAGTTAGAGAAAAACTGGACTTTTCAGGCCCAAGGCCATTCCCACTATCCGTGTAAAGCCTCACTGCCCATGTAGGTGCCCGTCTGGCATCACTGCACTGGAAGGTCTTACTAAAACGGTCATAACTCCTTCATCCGAACTCGAAATGAGGTGAAACCAAGTGCGTTGAAAATCTAACTCAAAGGGATTCAATTTTATTGGTATGGTCCACCCAGTTCATTTTGTGCTAAGAGATATTCCCCTTTAAAGTTGACCCTTCCACTGGCACTTGTGTCAAACTTAACCAACGAAAATTTCTTTGAACTTGGTTTGATGTAGTGGACCCATGATGGCCTTACACAACATAAATAAGCTTGAATTTGAAGGCTTAAAAATGAACTTAGATCAAGCTTGGAGGTTCCATGAGGTGTCAACTTGTCCCAAAACTTTCCAAAACCAAATCTCAAGCATCACTAAAGCTATACAAAAATTCGGGTCCTTACACTAACATTTCTGGAAAAGTTAAATCTCTATAAAAATCTCCTTGTCAGACGCATTCCTCAAGGTTCACAATTCAACACATTTGAAAATGACTCGTATGGTGGCAACCTTGATTTATGTGTCCCTCCTTTGTCAAAGCAATGCGATCTATCTCATGTTCCTCAACCATTGGAGTATGAAGAAGAGGAGGAGGAGTCCTATTATTTAGGTGGATTTACATGGGAATCAATAGTCATAGGCTACAATTTTGGACTAGTTGTTGGAACTGTTGTGTGGAGCCTCATGTTTAAATATCATAAGCCAAAATGATTTGTCAAATTTTTTGAGAACAATTTTCCCAAGAAAATGAGAAGGCCAAAAAATAGAGCTCGGAGGAGGGCCAATTTGTCATAGCTTGATTTTCTGGTTCTATTTTTATCTTTATAGTTTTTTATTTTTGTTTGATGTGTGTTACTTTTAGTATCAATGGTTATTCAAGTTGATTTAGTCTGATTCTGTTTCAAGCTGACACAAGTGATCTCCACAGCCTTTCATTAGCTACGTTACTATGACTCTTCAAAAATGTTGATTGGCTAATAATTTTGTGGTTTTCCATCTTTCTAGTTGGAAAACAACCTTAACATATTCTCTAGCTCAGTTTCAACTTCCCCAATTTTGATTCTAGTAAGATTTTGTAGATATTTATTCTTTGTGATGAAAGTTATGACTCTGGCTGTTCAACAACTAATTCACATTATTTGATTATATAAGAGGGAATTTTTTTTTCATTGGGCAAAATGTTCTCCACCAGGATTTTCTGTATTTTCAGGTCCAAATTCAAGACATGTGGTTCAGTTTTCCCTTGATCTATACACCTTCAACATAACTACATGTCCATATTACATTAGAGTTCTTTTATACAAAGTAGCAAAGAAAATCTTGTATTTACAATAAATGAAAATTGACCTTCTATAATCTAGTACATTTGTGTTGACCATGCTACCTTTATGTCGTGGGGTTTTAAAGGTTACTGTTATAAAATATATAGTCATATCTAGTATTTTATATCATAATCATAGGTAGAGATATTTAGGGTTCTTAGAGATATTTAGGAATCTTTTCTGATTTTATTTCCTTAGATAGATTTACTTGTACACCTACAAATAGATCGTGTTCTTGGAATAATATAACAAGAAAATTGATCCATTTGACTCTGTATTTCACATGGTATCAAAGCGGGCTTTCCTGCCTCCTCCGATATACAAAACTCTAGTATCTGGTAGTTAGAACAGAAGAGCATGAGACTCCCGCTCCAGCAAAGTTGCTGTAGATATTGTAAATCTCGGAGAGAGTGAAGTTGCTAGATGATTTGAAGTGGTCCCCTAATCATCAGACCATATTTTTGGAGAAGAGAATCCTTGAAATAGGATTTGCACACTCTCTGTTGTCTGGTTTGATACTTTTCTATTTATTGTTATTTATTCTTTTGTTCTATACTTCTAGCTTGAAGGTTGTCTGCAATTGCTCAATAATTTGTGAACTTGATATAGTTTTGGAGGTTAGCTGTTGCCTGCTTATTTGAGTTATAGTGAGACTTTCAGATATAGCCTACTTGGGATATTCCATTACTTTCAACATCAATTTGTTTTCATAAAGTGAGCAATTTACTAGAGAAAAAAAACTGATTAGGGAAAGGTTATTGTTGCTCCTGGTCCATTTTCTAACAAAATGGTTTTGGTTTTGGTTGAGTATGATAAACTTTCTCAGAATAAGGAATCAACTTCAGTCAATGCTTTTGCCAAGTCAGATAAAACGTGCCTTATCACCTCTTCAAACAAATGGGTGATTGATTTAGGTGCCACCAATCATATGACAGGTAATCTTAATATTTTTTCTAGTTTTCAACCGCACAAAGCACCTTATCCAGTTACAGTAGCCGATGGATCAATATGTAACAGTGTTAGATCTGAAACTGTTAAACCTACCTCCTCTATTACCTTGTCATCTGTTCTAAGTCTACAAAAGTTAGCCTCTAATCTGATTTCTGTTAGTAAGGTTACTAGAGATCTTCATTGTTATATCTCTTTCTTTCCTGATCATTGATTGTTTCGTGATCATACGACAAATCAAGTTATTGGTGACATGTATCTGATGATCTCTATATCCTTGATGAATGGGAATCTCAATTTGTTGCATGCTCAAGTGTCGTGCCTCCATTTGAAGCACATTATCGATTAGGACATCCTTCTCTACCACTGTTGAAATAGTTTTGTCCTCACTTTCGGAATATTCCCTCTTTGGAATGTGAGTCATGTAAATTTGCAAAACTCCATTGTATCTCAGTAGTTCCAAGGATTAATACGCGAGTTGAGTCTGCTTTTGAGTTAGTATATTCAGATGTTTGGGAAACATGTCCAATTGTTTCTAAACCTGGACATAAATATTTTCACTTTTGTGGATGATTTTTCTCGAATGACTTAGAGTTACTTTATGAAGAGTTGACTTAAAGTGTTTATTCACTTTACTGCCTTCTGTGCTGAAGTTAAAACTCAATTTAATGCCTCGGTGAGGATTCTAAGGAGAGATAATGCTATAGAATATATGTCAGAATTATTTTGATCTTACATGAGAAACCATGGTATTCTTCATCAGTCTACATATGTTAATACACCTTCTCAAAATGGATTTGCTGAAAGGAAGAATAGGCATCTACTTGAGATAGCTCGGGCAATTTTGTTCCAAATGAAAGTCGCAAAATAATTTTGGGATGACGCAGTCTCTATAGCTTTTTTTCTGATAAATCGCATGTCCCCGGCTGTGTTGGCAGGTAATATGCCTTATAGTATTCTTTTTCCAAAAAAATCACTATTCCTAGTGGAACCCAAGGTGTTTGGAAGCACGTGTTATGTTCGAGACATTCGACCATCTGTTACCAAATTGGATCCAAAGTCATTAAAAAGTGTTTTCTTGGGCTATTCTAAACTTCAAAAAGGGTATCGGTGTTACTCACTTGAACTTGGCAAATACCTAGTGTCAATTTATGTGGTATTTTCGCAAGCTACACCATTTTTCTATGCACCTCCCATTTCTACAAGCCAGGTGGAGGAAGATGAGTGATTGGTCTATCAGATTACTCATTCTAAAACAAAGCAATTAGATGATGATGTTCTTCCATCTGCTAGTCAGTAAACTAGTATTCCTTCAGAACCTATTTCATCTGTTCCAATAAGACCACCAATTGTTCAAGTTTACTCGAGGAGGGAAGGTAATGATGATACTTGTCCTACATCAACTCCATCATCATCAATTCCTCCTCACTTGATTCTTCAGGAAACCTTGACCTTCCTATTGCTCTTCGAAAAGGTATACTTCAGTGTAAATCCAAATATTCCATTGCTAAATTTGTTTCTTATGATCACTTATCTCCTATATCTGGTTGTTTGATTGGCTCTCTAGACTTTATCTGTATTCCCAAAATAGTGAAAGAAGCCTTGACTAATCCTGGATGGCATGATGCAATGCTTGAAGAGATATATGCTCGAAATGAAAATTACATTTGGGATTTGGTGGATTTACCCAAGGGAAAGAAAGCTGCAGGATGCAAATGGGTCTTTATCATCAAAGTCAATCCTGATGGTTTTGTCGCAAGACTTAAGGCAAGACTTGTGGCTAAAGGCTATGCTCAGACTTATGGGGTAGATTATGCGGACACTTTCTCCACCATAGCTAAGCTTCTGTTCGTTTATTTATTTCCTTAGCTGCTTCTCAACATTGGCCTTTACATTAGCTGAATATCAAGAATTCTTTCCTTCATGGAAATCTCCATGAAGAGGTATACATGGATCAACCGCTTGGATTTGTTGCTCAGGGGGAGTATGGAAAAGTTTGCCATTTGAGAAAATATTTGTATGGTCTAAGGCAGAGTCCTCATGCATGGTTTGGAAAATTTAGCAATGTAGTTCAGGAGTTTGGGTTGAGGAAGAGCAAGTGTGATCACTCAGTCTTCTACAGACAGTCAGTGACTAGTATTATTCTCTTAGTTGATTATGTGGATGATATTGTTACTACAGGAGATGATTGTGCTGGAATTTCTTCTCTCAAGCATTTTTTACATGGCAAATTTCATACCAAACACTTGGGACAGTTGAAATACTTCTCGGGTGTAGAAGTAGCTAAAGGCAAGCATGGGATTTTCTTATCTGAAAGAAAGTATATACTTGACTTACTTGAAGAAACTGGAATGTTGGGAGAGAAACCATATGGCACACCAATAGATCCTAATGTTGTAACGATCCAAAAAAGTGCCCAAAAACTTGCCTAGGAATACCCCCATAATCGTAACTCCCTTATATCTCAAATCGAGAATATTTAAACACCCTTCCATGTAGCTCGAAAAGATCCTATGATGTATTTTTTTAATATCTCAAAATCCATGCAGAATTTCGCAAATCCAACTATATATTCTTGTTTAAAGGGAAAAATTGTGTGGGGCAACGAGTACCTACAAAGGTATATTTTGTCTGTGCCAAGAAAAATAATTTTTGGCAAAACTTTGCAAAAACAGTAGCTATCCGCGATACGGACCTGACGTGAACCAGTTCAAAAAGTTTCAAAGTTTACTCTTTTTCACTCCAGGGAAATTGATTAATAACCCTATACCTATATACACGAAAATCCCTCATTGTCTAGCCATTTTGAGCCCTAAAACCAACCAAAAACCTCTCAAAATCATCTCTAATATTCATCGAGTTCTCCATCCATTCTAAAGTTTTCCAAGAAATCTTGTTGAAATTCAAGGAAACCAAGTAAAGCCCTAAGTCCTCCTCAAGATTCAAGAGTCACAAAACTCATCCGGATCTAAGGATTTCATTCAAGCTTCAAGCCTCCATTTCGAATTTTCTTCAAGAAATTCTCCAAAGTCAAGGTATGTGGGTTTTAGACATTGGGTTCTTCCACCCATGGTGCCCTAATCTCCTTTTTACTCAATTTTTATGATTTAAAGTTGATTTTACAAATGAGTTTACTATTATGAACATGCCTATAAACTATGTTAAAGCTATGTAAAGTTGTGATTGTTTTGCTACTTTTTGAGATATAAATCTTTGGTCTATTGTAAGATTTGATGAGGGATTTTTGTGTATATTACTTGAGCGTGTTTCAAGGTGTAGATTGATGGTTTTAAAACGGATTTTCTTGCATAATTTCATCTCCAAATTGCATGGTCTTACACCTTCATTACACACCCGCCAAGTGTTTGATAAAATGTCTGGTTATGGGTTCTTGAGGAGTTGAAGATCCAAAGCATAAGATATGATATAATTGATGTTATGATGATAAAATGAGCTTATGTACATGATAAATTCTATATAAAGTGTTGCATTAGACCATGCCGAATCCAGAGGGTCTAAGAACCTGGATAATCGAGATGGGGGTTTGTACTTATTAATCGAGAGAAGGATTAGTACTTCTCCACCTAGTGATGGGGTGGAATCATCACTAACCGAGATAGGGGTCAATACTCATCAACCGAGGGAAGGGTTAGTACTTCTCCACCTAGGTGATGGGGCGGCAATATCACCAACTGAGGGAAGGGTTAGTAGTTCTCCACCAAGGTGATGGGGAAGCATTATCATCAATCGAGTGAAGGGTTAATACTTCACCACCTAAGTGATGGGGTGGCATCATCACTAACCTCAAGGGGTTTATACCTTGGAAATCTACCTTGGTCTATTCTACACATATCATATCCTATATGAGCATAAGTTAATTAAGCTTGTTTTAATCTAGCATGAATCACATATGTCATATTGCTACATTATGCATATTGCCTATTGTTATGCATTTTGGTTATGACGCCTATCTATTGTTGAATTGCATCCTATATAGTACATTCGAATATACTAATGCATACTCTTACCTACATGATATCACCATGTAGAGATCATAGCCAAGTTGACCATCTTTTTCATTCACGTGGCTAGTTCGGTACTACTTAAGAAAGTTGGTGAGTCCTCCACTTCGGGGACCTTATTATATGTTTCGCTTATTATGTATTGAACACTCTTCTTTACTTTCTATTTAGACTATGAGGGTGAGCCCGGTTGCTTTGTCATAGCCCCCACTCTTATCTATGTAGTGGAGGTGTTGTTAGATATTCTATGTATCTATAATATGAGCCTTAACTCTTTGTCCCTCGATTATGATGTTGTGCAAGCTTTCCGCTTAGTCTTATTACCCCTATTTCTACTCGTTTATGTCATTTAAATGCTTCCGCGACCAATGATGTGAGAGGCTTTTTTGGGGACCCTTCGAGCTCCCCATTCATCGTGTCACGTCTAGGCCCTATTTTAGGGCATGATGAACTTAGTATCACAGCACTAGGTTGTTAGATACTCGTATTCCAACACACAGTATCGATTAAGTCTTATTCGTGGTTGTGTTGTGCACCACAACTATGAGTAGGAGGTTGTGAGACATTCTAGGAAATGTTCCTCTTCTTCATGATACATGTCATGCGATAGAGTTAGATCCCCTAGGGTTTATTGCTAACTCCTAACCGTTACATTCTAGGATAAGTCTCATGCTTCTCAGGATAGTGATAAGACAAATGTGGAGATTTGCGATGCTCTATGGAAAGTGGCCAAAGCAGCGGCGAAATTGGCAACTCACCTCGAACGACAAGTGGGTGCATTCGGGACTTCAAATGGTAAGAGGAGAGGTAGTGAGGCCAAGAGGGCCCGTGTTGAAGGAAAGTTCCAAAGTCTCAAGGATAGAGGTGATGATATGTGTCTACATGTGATAAGGCTCATATGGGCCCATGTTTTAAGGGCACCAATGCTTTCTTTGATAGCGGCAAAGTGGGACATAAGAGGACGGATTGTCCTAGGAAAAGAAATAAGAGTAAGGAGGGTGATGAAGGGATGACTCGTCTTAGATTCCCTAAATATGGAAGGACTCATAGTGATGCATGTTGGAGGAACGTGAATGCATGCTTTGGATGTACGGAAATGGGCCACAAAATTCCAGGCTGCTCATATGCTCAAAAGAAGGGTAAAGATGGTCATGTTGATCAAGTGTCTCAAGAAGGGGATGAAGTGCCCGATGCTACTACCGGTATGTTGGAGTTTCCTTGTCTTTCTTGTGCATGCATTGTTAGGCCCGGTGTGCCACTATTCCATATTTATTCTTTTGGTTGCTAGTGGGCTTCTTGTGTGCCCGAGTGGTTGTATGGACCTTGGTTTTTATGCTTTTGTTGAGTATATGGTTGCTAGGAGGTTCATAGATGTTGATCCGGGTTTGTATTGGATTAAGTAATGCTTTGTGACTTGTTGGAGTTGGTGTGGTGGATTTTCATGTCATACTAGGAATGGAATGGTTGTTTGCATGTTGTGTCTTCATGGATGGTAGGACCCGTAGAATTAGATCCCGAATCCCTAATAAGCCCATCCTTGAGTGGGAGATTCTCAAATGGTAGCTAGGGAGGTAGGTCTATTTTATGTCTTAAGGTACAATTGGTCTCTAAGGGGTTGCGTTTATTATCTTCTGAGAATTAGAGGTGTTAAACCTAAGTTATTTTGTCTATATAATTGTTGTTGCTCGTAGATAAGTCTTTGAATGTACTTTCCGATATTTTGAGTTTGGGGTAGTGTCTTTTGGTTTGACTAGTGCACCGGTTATGCCTATAAGTCTTATGGGTAAGATCTTTAGTCCCTACTCTAATAGACTTATGGTAGTTTTGGTGATGATATGATGATTTGTGTTCCCTAATTAGGTAGTGCACGTGAGTCTTTTGAGGGTAGTACTACAAAGTTTAAAGAAAAAGGTTGGATGCTAAATAGGATAAATGGGGATTTTGGTTGTAAGAGGTTTCCTTTCTAGATTTTGTGGTGCCGGGTGATGGAACTAAGATGGACCATAGTAAGACGAAGGTGATTAGAGTTTGGCCTAGACCTTTGAACCCATCGAATATTAGGATCTTCTTGGGTTCAACGAGCTATTAGCGGAGTTTGTGAATAAGCTATCTTCTATTGTTTCCCCAAAGACTTAGTTGACCCTAGTAAGGCTAATGAGGTGACCGACGTTTTGAGTGGGGTGACTTGATAGGTCCGGGAGTTGATATTTCTTGTGTTATTCCTTGGTGCTAGTGGGATTCATCTGTATGAAGGTTAATCTTTGATCCCTTCAAATTGAGGAGACCCAAAACTATTTTTCAAGAAAACCTACATGGATTTTGCTTACTTTAATTTGGAGTTTTGAATATTATGATTCCTATAATTTCATTGATGCATGGGTAGTGTTTATTTGATGATTTTAATGTGATTTAAAACATTATGTGAGGATTTACTCTGGGTTTATGAAATTATAAGTATACATGTCCCCTTTTAGAATTATTTATGCGTGAGAGATTACACTATGGATTTAAATGTGAGATTAATTATGTTTTCACTTCACTTTCATATTATAAATATTGATTTTAGATTGAGTCTTCATTACCCATGCCATTTCCTCATTGATCATAGCACATGCATTCATGTACATCGATTATTTTGAGAAATTATGTTATAGGTTAAGCCCAATTTTGTTTTATGGTATGGATTTGACAAAATGTCGATTATGACGATATTGTGATCACACATATGTCTTTGGTTTTTGGCTCATTGACCATTTGGGGTGCCTTCATCAGTTTGTGTATGAATGGGCTATTCTTATGCATGAATATTATGACTATGAAATTATGATTTTGGCATTTGAGCCTAAGTATGAATTATTATGAGTGGTGTTTGGCTTTTAAGCCCAATTGTGCATTGAAATGATTTGAAAAGAAAAATGACTATTGCCTCTTTGAAAGCATGTATATGTATGTTATAAGTTTCTTGCGGGAAGACGACTTGGCACAGATGGATTGAGAGGGGGGGCCTAAAAAAGGTTGCCCCATGTTCTTGTTTCACAGAGCCTTGTCTTGTGATCTTGGTTGAATTTAACTTGATGGGTTGGAGGTCTCGTGGTAGTTTGGGCTACTTGCATAGCATGCTTCCAATGAGTGTAGAACCCGAAGGTTGTAATATGATGGTTAAGGATGGTCGATCTATTATGTCAACTACAATAGGGTAGTCACTTTCCTAAGGTTGATTTGAGGTTCGGGTTTTGTTCTCTAGTGTGGAGAAGTTTAAGTGATATCCCTAAGTGCCCTTTTGAAATAGGAATGAGCATTTTGATTGTTGGTGAATTTGTTAAGTGGGCTTGTGCACCGGTTGTGTCTATTGGGATTCATGAATAGGGTCTCAAAACCCTACCTTGGTAAGTTGGTGGTGGTCTCTAGTGATGAGGTATTGGATTGTTTAGAGCTTGTGAATCATTTGGGGTTGGTGTTGCAAGTTTTGGAGGATGAGAGATTGTTTACTAATTAGGATAGTGTGAGTTGAGGGTAACAAGAAGGTGGTTAGGATTCCTTAGGGATTATGAAATGAGTATGCGTTATTTTTCTCGATAAGGATAGTGTGTTGTTGGTTCTCTAAGTAGGGAGCCTATGGGTAGCTTAGCATATGTCGTTAATGATGGCTAGGAGGTGACTAGTAGAGTCCATCGGTTGGCTAGATTAGGAGTTAGGTTGGAGGAAGTTGAGGATGGTAGTGTAGTGTCCTTGGTGGTTCCAAATTTTCTTTGGTTGGATAGGCCTAGTTTAAGCAAGGCCTTGGTTTCGCCTTACTAGAGTTGGAAGTTTTGGGTGAGAAAATGATAGAGTGAAGGTTTTCTCCCAATGGGGAGATGGTGGTTATGGTACCAAGTGGGTTAGGTGTATTTGGGGTTGACAATTGAGTTTAGGATTGTGAGTCCTTCTACAGTGTAAAGGGAGGTTGGTTAGGTTGCATAAGTTTCAGAATTGCCTATGGTATGGTTATGGTTTGTCTGGTTTTTTCATGCCTTTAGGTTGAAGGGATGTGGTGGTGACTCTAGTGCTATAAAGCTCGTAATATTATGGATGTTGTGGAGGATAAGTTTCCTTATGAAGAGGTCCCGGTGGAGGTATTGAATGGAAGGGTTGAAGAAGTTGATTGGTAAGGGGGTAGTGTTCGTCAAGGCCCTTTGGAAGAATCGTCAAGTCGAAAGTGTCTCTTTGGGAGCCGGAGCGGATATGAAAAAGCAATATTCGTACCTCTTTCATTCTATTCAAGCTTATGATAACATGTTGAACCCCTTCTTGTGATTTCAAGTCTTATGTTTCAGCCCCTATGTCATTTGCACGCATCCATGTTCATGCTGACAAGTTCATGATGATTGACACTTATGTTGAGATTTTGAAAATGGTATTTGAATGTATTGTAGCATTCTTGTTGGGGTTGATTTTTTCATGATTACTCTTCTTATGTATGTTTCTTTGACATTTGGGGATAAATGTTCCCAAGGGGGAGATATTGAAACGACCCCAAAAAGTGCCCAAAAACTTGCCTAGGAATACCCCCATAATCGTGATTCCCTTATATCTCAAATCGGGAATATTTAAACACCCCTCCATGTAGCTCGAAAAGATCGTATGATGTATTTTTTTTCAATATCTGGAAATCCATGCAGAATTTCACAAATCCGACTGTGTATTCTTGTTAAGAGGGCAAAATTGGATGGGGAAACGAGTACCTACAAGGTATACTTTGTTTGTGCCAAGAAAAATAATTTTTGGTGAAACTTTGCAAAAACAATAGTTGTCCCAGATGGGTCCGCGATGGGGATCTAGTACGGACCAGTTCAAAAAGTTCTGAAGTTTTCTCTTTTTCACTCCACGGCAATTGGGTACTAACCCTATACCTATATACACGAAAATCCCTCATTGTCTAGCCGTTTCGAGCCCTAAAAACCAATCAAAAGCCTCTCAAAATCCTCTCTAATCTTCATCAAATTCTCCATCCATTCTCAAGATTTCCAAGAAGTCTTGTTCAAATTCAAGGAACCCAAGTACAGACCCAATTCCTCCTCAAGATTCAAGAGTCCCAAAACTCATCCGGATCTAAGGATTTCGTTCAAGCTTCAAATCTCCATTTCAAATCTTCTTCAAGAAACTCTCCAAAGTCAAGGTATGTGGGTTTTATCCATTAGGTTCTTCCACCCATGGTGTCCTAATCTCCTTTTTACTCAATTTCCATGATTTAAAGTTGATTTTGCAAATGGGTTTACTATTATGAACATATCTACGAACTATGTTAAAGCTATATAAACTTGTGATTGGTTTGCTACGTTTTGCGCTATAAATCTTTGGTCTATTGTAAGATTTGATAAGGGATTTTAGTGTATATTATTTGATTGTGTTGCAACATGTTGAGTGATGGTTTTACAATGGATTTTCTTGCATAATTTCATCTCTAAATTGCATGGTCTTATACCCCCATTACACACCCGCCAAGTGTTTGATAAAATATCCGGTTATGGATTCTTGAGGAGTTGAAGGTTCAAAGCATGAGATATGATATAATTGATGTTATGATGATAAAATGAGCTTATGTTAATGATAAATTCTATATAAAGTGTTGCATTAGACCATGCCCAACCCATGTTAATAACACCAAGTTCTCTTCATAATACAACTTAAAAACCATAGAGAAATCACCAAAACAAAAGGAAAAGGTGCAGCAACTTTCTACACAGAATCTGTCCAACAATTTCAGCAAGCATAACTAGTGTATATCTCTTGTTTTTTCATGATGAAACTATACTAAAAACATAACTATAATTACTTACCTATTGTTTTCAAGGTTTAGAGGCTCCTTAAGAACCCTAAAGGAGTCGTTTGGCTGCTTCACAAAGTTGAGAAAAGTTGAGAGGAACTTTAGAGAGCAAAATTGTTTTTATTTTTTTTGAACTCAAGGGAACCTTACTTGTGGAGCTGCTTTGGAGCTCTTTATAAAGAGCTATTATGCCGACCTTCTGTTGACATTTTGACCATCTTATACCACACAATATGAAGCTACTTACCCACCAGCTTGGCCCTCAAATTTGGGCCTTTTTGGAGCACCAACTTAATGGACTTGGGCTGCCTATTTTCAGCTTTCACTTACTTAGTTTTTGGGCTCAATTTGCTAAGTGTGTTGTGATGTCTTTGGGCCCTTTTTATTATACTTCTTGGGCTGAAAGTATAGCCCATTTATGATGCTAAAACATGGGCCAAAGTTGTACTTATCCACCTAGTGATGGGGTGGAATCATCACTAACCGAGATGGGGGTCACTACTCATCAACCAAGGGAAGGGTTAGTAATTCTCCACCTAGGTGATGGGGCGGCACTATCACCAACTGAGGGAAGGGTTAGTAGTTCTCCACCAATGTGATGGGGAAGCATTATCACCAATCGAGTGAAGGGTTAATACTTTACCACCTAAGTGATGGGGTGGCATCATCACTAACCTCAAGGGGTTTATACCTTGGAAATCTAGCTTGGTCTATTCTACACATATCATATCCTATATGAGCATGAGTTAATTAAGCATGTTTTACTCTAGCATTGATCATACGTGTCATATTGCTATATTATGTCTACTGACTATTGTTATGTATTTTGGTTATGATGCCTATATATTGTTGCATTGCATCCTACATACTTAGTACATTCAAACGTACTAACACATACTCTTTCCTACATGATATCACCATATAGAGATCAAAGCCGAAGTTGATCATCCTTCTCATCCACAGGGATAGTTCGGTATCACTCAAGCTAGTTGGTGAGTCCTCCACTTTGGGGACCTTAGTATATGTTTCTCTTACTATGTATAGAACACTCTTCTTTACATTCTGTTTAGACTATAAGGGTGATCCCGGTTGCTTTTTCTTAGCCCCCGCTCTTATCTATATAGTAGAGGTGTTGTTGGACATGCTATGTATCTATGATATGAGCCTTGACTCTTTTTCGCTTGATTATGCTATTGTGCAAGATTTCCCCTTAGTCCCATTGCCTCTATTTCTATTCTTTTATGTCATTTAAATGCTTCAGTGATCAATGATGTGTAATGATAAGTTACGAGGCTTGTTTGGGGACCATTCGGGCTCCTCATTCACCGTGTCACGTTTAGGCCCTATTTTGAGGCGTGACAAATGTACATCTCACTAAGGATGATGCTGACCCTTTTGATGCTCTAGAAAGATATAGAAGATTAGTTGAGAGATTGAACTACCTTACTGTGACTCGTTCAGATATTGCCTATACAGTCAGTATTGTTAGTCAATTCATATTTGTTCCAATAGTCAAACAGTGTGCTGCCTTGGAACAAATTCTATGTTATTCAAAATGAGTTCCTGGCCTTGGCATATTATATAGCAACCATAGACATACTTGTTTCAAATGTTTTGCAGATGCAGATTAGGCTGGATCAAGAATTGACAGAAGATCAAATACTGGCTATTGCGTCTTTGTTGGTGGAAATCTAGTATCTTGGAGGAGTAAGAAACAAAATGTTGTATCTCGATCTAGTGCAGAGTCCAAGTATAGAGCTATGGCTTAGTCCACATGCGAAATACTATGGATACAAAACCTTTTAGTTGAAGTTGGTTTGAACCCTTCTTTTCTAGCAAAACTTTGGTTTGATAATCAAGATGCTCTGTATATTGCCTAAAATCCAGTGTATCATGAATGGACAACACATATTGAGGTTGATTGCCACTTTGTTCGTGAGAAGATTCAAGAGAATGTGATTTCTATGGGCTATGTGAAGACAAGGGAGCAATTGGGTGATATATTCATGAAGCCTTTGAATAGAAGTCGGATGGAATATCTTTGTAACAAGTTGGACATGACCAATATTTTTGAAAGTAATGCCTGAAAAGCTGGAGATTAGTTATATCTCAAAATACATCTTAAAAGTAGGATAAGTTCAAATGATGCAGCTGAATAGTTGTGCAGAATTAGAAGTTTGTTCCTATTTTTTAGGCATTAGTTATTAGAGATAATCATAGCTGATTTTTCTCCT
>JAABOM020006376.1:0-20126 GCA_011800125.2 Solanum clarkiae | reverse complement strand
AACTTACAAGTCATTGGTTCACCTAACTTTCATAAAGTCATATATTAGAACTACGACCTCCTATCAGCTCCAACTCTGTTCTCATACTAAGAAATTAACTTTAACATCTATGCTCAGTTAGGAATCTTTAATTAATATCCTATGTCATATGAAGGATGACTCGGTATTAGCTTAAAAAATTTGAGGTGTTATAAGATGAGTGTGCTTATTCTAATAAAAGGCCTTCTGTCTTTGATAGGCTCAGACAACCTAGTGGGAGAACTTCTGTGTTTGAAATGTTAGGCCCATTAAAAAAGAGAAATAACAAGCATTAAAAAATTTACCTAAAAGTAATGACACTTGCTTCACCTATGATCGAAAAGGATTTCAAAAGTGTAATCCCTTCTAGGATGAAGCGATGGGTGAAACTCATGATTTAGTGTAAGGATGTTCTAAAAGTGAAGTCTCACTCTTTGGTTTATACCAAATAGCATGAGGAGGATGAAGAACACGTAGGCTCCTTATATCATGTGACAACTCAGATAGAGAATGATTCCTCTTGTCAAATGAAGAATGATGAAGATCTGGGATGTATTGTTTTGTGCAATCATATATCTTTTAATGACAATGATCCACGGGAAAAGGGAGATACTAGAGAGGCCCCACTAGAATTTGACGAAGGAGTGAAGATAACAATAGATCCCCAAAAAGAATTTAACCTTGGCACTGATGAAGATCCGAGGCCAACTTACTTGAGTGCTTTTCTAGAAGCTACTGAAGAAATGACTTATATGAATATACTTAAAGAATATAGGGATGTATTTCTTGGATCTATAAAGAAATGCCTGGCTTAAATCCCAAAATAGCAGTCCATCAATTGGCGGTCAAGAACGGCACTCATCTTGTCAAGCAGGATTAAAGACATTTTAGACCAAACTTGGTTCTATTGATTGAGAAAGAAGTTAATAAACTCATTGAGGAAGGATTCATTCGTGAAGTTAAATACCCTATATGGATTTGAGTATCGTTCCCATGAGGAAGAAGAATGGACAAATTTGAGTTTGTGTTGACTTTAGAGACCTTAATAATGCATGCCCTAAAGATAAGTTCCCTCTACCCATTCCGAAGCTAATGATTGATGCCATGACTGGTTATAAGGTGATGTCATTCATTGATGGTTCTTCTAGCTATAACCAAATTCGAATGTCACTGAAAGTTGAAGAACTCACAGCATTTCGCACACCTAAAGGTAGTTATTGCTACATGGTAATGCCTTTTGTCAAAAAAAGTTGGTGCCATATATCAAAGGGCTATGCAAAATATATTTGATGACTTACTCCACAAAAATGTCGAATTTTATGTTGATGACTTTGTGGTGAAGTTGAAAAAGAGGTATGACCATTTGGAAGACATAAGAATAGGTTTTAAGCTACTTCGAAGGTACCAACTGAGGATGAATCTATTAAAATATGCCTTCGGGGTCAATTCTAGAAAGTTTTTTAGTTTCATTGTGTGACACCGAGGAGTTGATTCAGGGACACTTCTGGAAAGTTTCTTGGTTTCATTGTGCGACACCGGGGAGTTGAGATTGATCAAGCCAAAGTTGATGTAATTTTGAAGATGCCTGAGCCTCAAAATATTCATAAGTTGAAAAGCCTTCAAAGAAGGTTAGCCTACTTGAGAAGATTCATCTCAAATCTGGCTGGAAGATGTCAACCATTTAGTCACCTCATGATGAAAAGGTTCCCTTTCAAATGACATCAAACATGTAGCAAAGCCTTTGAAAGTATAAAGGTGTATCTAGCAAAACCTCCAGTTCTAGTGGCCCCTATACCTGGAAAGCCATTTATACTTTACATTGCTTAACAAGAAAGGTCCATGGGAGCCTTATTAGCTCAAGAAAATAGTGAAGGCAAAGAAATTTCTCATTATTACTTGAGCAGGATGATGACACCAAATGAGCTGAACTATTTACCAATCGAGAAGTTGTGCTTAGTACTAGTCTTTTCAATTCAGAAAATAAAGTACTATTTTCAAGTGCACATCATCCATCTTATTTCTAGGGAAAATGCCATCAAATTTGTTATGTCAAAACCAATCCTTAGTGATCGACTACCAAGGTGGTACTTTCAGTTCCAATAATTCTAGATTGTGTACATCTGTCAAAAGGCTATGAAAAGACAAGTATTGGAAATTTTTTTGGTAGACCATCCCATACCAGACGATTGGAATTGACTGACGAGCTTCCCGATGAGGATGTACTGGTAATCGAGATTCAATATCCTTGGAAAATATACTTTGATGGGTCTGCACATCGTGGAGGAGCTGGTGTAGGTGTACTATTTGTGACTTCAAAAGGAAAAGGTTTACCATTCTCCATCACATTAAAACAACATTGCTCAAATAATATCGCAGAGTACCAAGCACTAATACTTGGATTCGAAATGGCCATTGACATGAAGCAATTACAATTGCAAGTCTTTGGTGACTCTCAATTGATAATCAAGAAACTTTTGGGAAGGTATAAGTTCAAAATGCCTGAACTTCGTTCCTATCACTGTTTTGCCCAGAAGTTGATAGGATGGCTCGGAGATGTGACTTTACATCATGTACCAAGGAAGAAAAACAAAATAGCTGATGCCTTAGCCTCTCTAGCCTCCACTCTAACTCTCCCTGAGTAGACACAAGTTACTGTCTGCCAAAAATGGGTTGTACCACCAAATGAAGATGGGTATAAAGTAGAGTGTCTCGTTGTTGTAACCAAGGTTGATAAAGATGATTGGCGCTAAGATATTATCGACTACTTGTGTTACGAGATACTCTCAGAAGATACAAGGAGAAGGATCGACATCTGGCATCGGGCACCTTATTTTCTCTACTACAAGGATACATTGTACAGGAGATCATTTGAAGGAATGCTCTTGTGATGTTTAGGGAAGGAAGAAGTGGCCCAAGTCTTGCAAGAGGCACATTCAGCGGTATGTGGATCACATCAATCTAGACCAAAACTCCACTTTCACATAAAACGAATGGGGTACTATTGGCCAACTATAGTGAAAGATTGCTTAGAATATGCTCAAAGGTGCAAGGCTTGCCAATTCCATGCTAATTTCCCATATTAACCACCTGAAGTTTTACACCCAACTATTGCATCTTGGCCATTTGATGCTTGGGGATTAGAATTTGTTAGACCACTGACAAAGTCTTCTAGTGGACACTTATACATCTTAGCTGCAACAGATTACTTCTCAAAATAGGCCAAAGTTGTAACTCTTAAAGAAGTCACGAAGGACAATGTCGCGAACTTTATTCAAGTGAACATTATCTATCATTTTGGCATTCCATGATACATAATAATGGACAATGGAAAGCCATTTGATAACAAGTTGATGAATAATATATGTGATCTCTTTAGTTTTAAGCAATGAAAATATTCTATGTGCAACATTGCCGCCAATGGTCTAGCTGAGGCATTCAACAAGACTTTGTGAAATCTATTAAAGAAAGTTATCTCTAAGTCAAGTGAGATTGGCATGAAAGAATGGAAGAACCCTTGCGGTATAGGATAACACACCGTACACTAACTCAAGCAACCTCATACTCACTTGCTTTTGGAGTTGAGGAAGTCCTGCCACTCAAGTGTCAAATGCCTTCCTTGAGACTAGCTATCCAAGAAGGGCTCACTGAAGAAGAAAATGCCTAACTATATCTTGCTAAATTATAAGTACTTAATTAAAACAGATTGGAAGCCCAAAAAACCTTGAACAAGCTCATTTGTCTCGTGCTTTCGACAAAAAAGTTCATTCAAGGTGTTTTCAAGTTGGAGACCAAGTCCTTGTAGTAAGGAGGCCCATTATCACTTCACACAAGTACTAGGCCAAATTTACCTCAAAGTGGGATGGACCATATGTGGTACAAGAAGTATACTCAAATGGTGCTTACAAGCTTGTTGATCCATATGGAATAAGGATTGGTCCTATAAATGCAAAATTCAGTAAGGAGGCCCATTATCACTTCACCCAAGTCTGGGGGCAAATTTACCTCGAAGTGGGATGGACCATGTGGTACAAGAAGTATAGCCAAATGGTGTTTACAAGCTTTTCGATGCAGATAGAATAAGGATTGGTCCTATAAATGCAAAACTTTTAGGAGGTACTATCCTTAAGGCAAATGATGCTCCTTGAAGTACGAGTATAAAGTTGCATGATACTCCTGGCCCACAAGAGTATAAATTGTGTACGACACCCTAAAAAATTGTGTCCACTAGGTTGAAAATCTCAAAAAAGAAGGCCTAGGCAAAAGTTAGTACAAAAGAAAAACTCCTCCAGAACTACATTGTGACTTGATCCTTTTTATTGAGGTGCCTAGGCGCTTGGAATTATATTCTAGATTCAGTTGCATGAGTGTTAAAAAATTATATGTCCTTACCAATTCCTTATGGGGGAAAATCCTATGGAATGTGAGCTCATCAATAGCATGCTTGAGGCTTTCAAATTTGGTCAAGTTTGTAAATTGAAGTTTTCAAATTCCTCAAGTCTGCAAGTTGAAGTCTTTGATCCTCCAACTTTGCAAATCAAAGCCTTCTAATTTTTCAAGTATGTGAGTTAAAGTCTTTGATTCTCCAAGAATGCAAATCAAAGTCTTTAATTTCTTCAAGTATAAAAGTTGAAGCCTTTGAACTCTTCGATTTTACAAGTTGAAGCCTTCAAATCCTTTAAGTATACGAGTTAAAGTCTTTGAATTCTTCAAGTTCGCAAATTGAAGTCTTTGATTCTCCAAGTATTATGTAAATTAAAGTCCTCAAATTCTTCAAGTTCGTAAGCTGAAGTCCTCAATTTCTTCGAGTATAAAAGTTGAAGCCTTTGAACTCTTTGACTTTACAAGTTGAAGCCTTTGAACTCTTCGAGTTTACAAGTTGAAGCCTTCAAATTCTTCAAGTATACGAGTTAAAGTTTTTGAATTCTTCAAGTTTGCAAATTGAAGTATTTGATTCTCCAAGTATTATGCAAATCAAAGTCTTCAAATTCTTCAAGTTCGCAAGTTGAAGTCTTTAATGCTCCAAGTATGCAAATTAAAGTCTTCAAATTCTCCAAGTATACAAGTTGAAGTCTTTGAATTCTTCGAGTTTGCGAGTCGAAGTATTCAAATCCTCCAAGCCTGTGTTTTGAAGCATTTATAATTGTTGAGTTTGAAAGTTAAAGCCTTCAAACAACCTTTAAATTTACCTTTCTCAAGGCAAGAATGAGTAACTATTCTTTACATCGTGAGGATTCCATCAAATTGCCTTTCTTAGGGTAAAGACGAGTATCCATCCTATAATGTCACAAGAAACTCTCTAAATTATCATGCCTTAAGGTGGACAAAATTTGTCTCTTTGCACCTTAAGTTGTCCTTCTCGCAAGATTATCCTTAAAAGGATCTTTAAATTTTCATGCCTTAAGGTAGACAAAATTTGTCCCATTACACCTTAAGCTGGCCTTTTGGTCGATTTATCAATAAAAGGATCTCCAAATTTCCATGTCTTAAGGTGGACAAAAAATTGTCCCTTTGCACCTTAAGATGGCCTCTTCACAAGAATTTGAAATTTTATAAAGCCTTGAGTTGGAAATTCCTTATTTTAAACACTTGAAGCATGATAAAGCCTCAAATTGGGGGTCCCTTGTGTTTAAACATTGGGAATTTTTTAAAGCCTCGGATTGGGGGTCCCTTATGTTTAAACATTGGGAACTTTATAAAGCCTCAGATTGGGGGACCTCTGTGTTTAAATATTGGGAAATTTGTAAAGCCTCAAGTTAGGGGGCCCCTTATATTTAAAAATTGGGAACTTTGTAAAGTCTCGAATTGGGGATCCCTTATGTTTAAACATTTAAAATAGCGAAAAGTCTTGTATTATTGGTTCCCTATTATTTAACATTTAGAACAACGGAAAGCTTCGTACTGTTGGTTCCCTATGTTTAAACATTTAGAATAACAGAAAGCCTCGTATTGTTGGTACCTTATGTCTAAATGTTTAGAACAACGCAATGTAAAGCCTCGTTTTGTTGGTCCCTATGTTTAAACATTTAGAATACCGTAAAAAGCATCAGATTGATAATCTCAAAGCGGGGACATAGAACATATCCCTTCACAGCCTGATATCAAATTCTTATGTCATAGAATCCATAAAGCTCAAATGTCACTCCCTTTGACCTACAAAAAAAAAGAGAAAAGGGATGAAAAAAAAAGTAGAGAAGAAGAAGAAAGTCAGTAGAAAAGAAGAAGAAAGTCATACCTCAACAAAGACACCTAGGGTTAGACTTCAATTTTGATTGAAACATATAAAGAAGCACACCCTATTTATAAGATACTATCCATGAAGAAAAATGAAAAAAAAAAAAAGAATGAAAGAATGCAAAAAAAAAGGAAAAAAGGGAGAAGTAAAAAAGGGGGAAGGAAAGAAAGGAAATAAAACCAAAAAAAGAAGTAGTCGACCATGACTACGTAAAATAAATAGAGAAAAAAAAAAAGAAAGAAGAAAGAAAGAAAGAAAAGGGAAGAAGGAAAAAAAAGGAAAAAAAAAGAAAAGAAGATCAAATTTCTCTTCTTCTTTTTCCAAATAAGGTAAAGTTGGGAATAATTTCCTTCTCTACGTAATATTATAACAAGAAAGTTATAATATTATGTCAATGCTTTTCTGTAATATTATAATAAATATTATTATAATATTAATTGAATACTTTAAGTCTAGTCTTAAATTGATAAAATATTTCAACCAAACTTGAAGCATGGGACATTTGTAATCATTTAAAATTTATTAAATATACATTTTAAAATGATTTGAATTATATTAAATTCATGAATGAATTAGTCCAAATAAATATTATGGATTAATATAATTGGGTTAATTATTTAAATCCAATAAATACGAATTTAATTAAAAGGCATGTTAATTGATTTGAGCTACAATAAAAGAGTTCAAATTAATAAGACCAATATTATTTCATCCAAGAGGCCCATCTTGGTGTCACTTGTCAAATGTTGTGACATGCCAAGTCAAACAAATAAGCCAATGGGACCATTCCATGTGTCAAAATGACAAGCTCATTTCATTAAACCCCAACATGTCATATCACTTAAATCTGATTGGCTAAAGGGAAGTCTTTCTAATTATAATTTTTCTATTCTACAACTATAAATAGAGGTTTTCATAACTCAAAGAAGGAGAAGAAGGATTCTAACAAACAAACTAGAGAAAGCTCAAGAATGCCGCAAATTTCTCTACAAAGTTCAACAATTCAAACATTCAAGCACTCAAGTTAAAGAACAAGCTTAAAAGCTCTTGAACTTAAGATCAAACTCAAGAACACATTCAAGTTCCAAGAACAAGGATTTATAGAGATTGTAACACTCACATTTTGAAATCAAATACTACAAATTATTTTGATTTTTTCATTCTTGACTATTATTTTTTCTCGACGAGAATTCATCATCTACCTATATTATAGTAAGAGAATCACACAATTTCAATGACCTGAATATAAATATTAAAAGAGAAATAAATTTGATTTCCATGAAAAGGAGAGCAAACAGACTATCTTCTTAATCAATAAATAAAGAATAAACCGTTTGGTATAAACTGATGTTCTCACGCCCAAAGTACCATTAAGGGGGACAGACACTCATTACCAATAAGGCTCGGGAGAACCAACCTGTATCTATGTGCTTTCTGTACATATTATAAGGGATTTCTACATTCAACATGGCCTTAAGAAAGTAAACAGTAATAATAAACCAAAAGGAAATACATATGGCTAGGCTATTGGGGCCACAGTGTCTAAAGTACGAAACATGACCACACTTTAATTTACATAGTCTATAAAGAATCAAGATAATGAAAAGTATCTGATAAGAGTCGGGACAGGCCCTGCCTCGACTAACTATACAGTAGAAAATATAAGCTCTAGACACACAAAGCTCCAAAGCAACCTGAAGCTTGGTACATCAGCTGGATATCCTGTAATTCTCCAGGGGAGATCTCCTAGAACCTGTACCTGCAGCATAAAATGCAGGTCCCCCATAAGGGACGTCGAGATAATATAATTTATCTTTTAATTACTTTTAAGATGATTCTTTTGGTGGTCATAATATTGGAGCTGTAGGACTGTAGATGTAGCATATGACATGTAAAGAGTCATACAAGACAATATAATAATAAAAAAAGTACGTTACACAAATAATGGAATGTGTATGAGATGAAAACTCGTGAACTTTATTTAGCAACAAGAACCCACGTAACTTGGAAGCCACGTATGTATGCAGATTTAAAGGTGACAATGTATGGGAGCATATGAACATGTGAAAGAGTGGAGAAATGGTTGTTAGTTGTGGCAGAGTTGGTAAGTGCCTTTGTGTGCCAAGGAAGAATCAAGATTTCATGCCAAGGAATACCAAATCAAGTAGCCTTACATACTTAGCTATACGACCTCACTATTACCTCGAGATAACCTTCCCTTCCTCTAAATATTTACCTACAAATATAATAAGTGATAAAACTAGCATTATCAGCCAATAAATACATCTTGGCATTCCAATATCATAAAAATATAGCATATGAGCAACAAGCGAATAATTATAAACTCGAGCGTATTCTTTCAACCTCTCCGCTTCTAATCGTATTTCCTAGTACACATTCTCATATACATACCATATGCAGCTTTCTTTAGTTCCATATTAGTATTATAGCAGCCCAAAAAGCATAACACATAACAATTCTACGCAACTTACAAATAGGCGGCATAATGTTACATCCTTTCGCTATATTTTGATGTTGATAATACCGAACCTATTTCAACTTTACCCAAACTTTTCCCAACACATGCAGACATATAAACAACCTTAAAACAGTTTTTGAATAGTACCAATGCAGTCATGAAGGGCGTGAGGCAATAGCCTTTCATTCATCAGCCCACAAGTTCGTACTAAGAACACACTTGCGATATCCTATAAGAACTCACTTTTGCAAACTGTAAAAGTAGTGCAGAAACTTAGTTACATCACTAAAAAACTAAAACTGGTTAAAACATAAGTCTTACTTCATAATTCAGCTAACCAAGAAGAGAAAATCCTCTTGAATAACAAGAAAATTTCACAACAATCCTTAGGACACATGTTGTCCAAATTTTCAGCACAAGCATAACTAGCATATACTTCTTGTTTATCATAATATAAGTATAACAAATACATGGATATTTCCATTTATGTTAGCCTTCAAGATTTATATGTCCTTCAAGAACTCTAGAGAGTTGTATTGGCTGCCTTGTGAAGTGAAGTAAAGAGAAAAAAAAGAGTCTTTAGGAAAGCTGAAAATTGTTCCAAAGTGAAATGACTTAAGGGATTGTTTTTGAGCTCTTTTAAAGAGGTCTCTTTGGCCGACTTTCTCTTGAGTTTTTGACCACATATTAACACATATTAGTAAGCTGGTTATGCAACATCTTGTCCCTCACACTTGGGCCTAAATGGGTCTCAAAGTTGATGGGCCTTGGCTGCCCATTTTCCTAATTTCTCTTCACTTAGTTTGGGCCCCATTAGTCAAGTGGGTTGTGATGTACTTAGGTCCTTTTATTATTAATCTTGATCTGTAAGTATTTTCTATTTTCAATGGTAAAACATAAGCTAAAATTACACTCTTAACACAGACTTTATTCATTATCGGACCTCGTCTCCATTTAGCTAGCAAATTTAAGCTGAGCAAGTAGGTGACTCACTATGATAGCTTCCTAAGTCCTACAAGCACCTCACTTCTTCACCTAGTTAAGGTCATGATCTCCTCAATTTGACTTAAAATTTATCTACACTTGACCCTCTTCAGCGTTAGACATACATATCGCCCTCTAATTTGAGATTTAAGTACTTTTTTAAAAATGGGCGCTAATTTTGCTAAACCATATCATATTTCATTTGCATAGTACTAGTATTTTAATATGTGGGGTGTTACATCCTACCCCCTTTAGGAAAATTCATTCTCGAATATTTGTACAATTGGATAGCTTAACCAAGTTTAAACCTTTACTTGCACAAATATTTGACAATACATTAAGTATTCAATCACGCGTACCTCTTAGTGTCCCAATTCTGCATGTTGAACCTCCTTTTTAGCTTCAATAAATAAGGATATTTTGGTTTCATCGCATCCTCGACTTCCTATATTATTTCTTCTGCTTGCTGATTTCTCCAAAGTAATTTTACTAAAGATATTTCTTCATTTCTTAATTTCTTAACTTGATGATCTAGAATAACAGTAGGTAGCGCTTCATATATGAGATCTTCTGTAACCTGCATGTCTTGAATAGGAGTGATACGGGATGGGTCACCTATGTATTTTTGAAGCATTAAGACATGAAAAACTGGATGAACCATTGAAAGCTCTTGGGGTAGCTCTAGTTCATATGCAACCTGCTCAAACCTCTTAATAATCTGATATGGCCTTATATAACGTGTGCTCAGTTTTCCTTTCTTACTAAATGTCATGACCCCTTTCATTTGGAGGATTTCTTACTAAATGTCATAACCTCTTTCATTTAAAAATACCCAATCCCCTACTGAGAAATTCATCCCTCTCCTTCTAGCATCCGCATATGATTTGTGAATTGTTGTATTACCTTAACTTTTCCATATCTTGTTGTACTAGATCTGGCCCAAGCAAGGTGGTTTCACCCACTTCAAACCATCCAATCAGTGACCTACATTTCCTTCCATACAAAGCTTCGTAAGGTGTTATCTTGATACTTAAGTGGTAGCTATTATTATAGGCAAATTCAATAAGTGGCAAATTTTACACCCAACTACCTTTAAAGTCCAATGCACAAGCTCGCAACATATCTTTAAGTGTCTGAATGGTGCATTCTGCTTGACCATATATTTAAGGGTGGAAAGTTGTACTCAAATTTACTTGTGTCCCTAAACTCCTTTGGAAGGACTTCCAAAATATTGCAGTGAATTGAGCTCCACGGTTAGATATAATGGAGATTGGGACTTGATGTAGCCTGACTATCTCTTTGAGGAATAGCTTGGCATATCTTCAGCTGTATACTCACTCCTGACTGGAAAGAAGTGTGCTGACTTTGTGAGTCTGTCAACTATTATCCATATGGATTCAAACTTCTGAAATGAGCAAGGTAACCCGATAACAAAATCCATGTTAATCATATCCCACTTCCATGTTGGAAGCTCTATAAACTGCATATAACCTCCTAGATTTTGGTGTTCTACTTTCACTTGTTGGCAATTTGGACATTGAACCATAAATTCTGCAAGGTCCTTTTTCATGCCTCCCTACTAAAAACATTCCCTTCTGGTCATGGTACATCTTAGTTGATCCCAGATGGATGGAATATCGAGAATGATAGGCTTCTTTCATTATCCTCCTTCTTAATTTGTTAATATCAGGTATACGTAATCTATTTTAGCAGTAAGGTAATCTATTTTGTGTAAGGTCAAAGCCCTCTATAGTACCTTGAGTCACCTTATCTTTAAGTCATTGTAAGATAGGATTCTCGAACTATTTTTTCACCTCCATTACCAATGAAGACTCGCAGCGTCATGCACAACAACCCCTTCCTTTGAAGTCTCAAGAAGGCAAACTCCCAAATTAGCTAGTTGTCATAGATCCTTAGCCCTTCCTCAACTTACCAAAGCTTGGTCACCAGTATTAATGATTTCCTTACGACTTAGAGCATTGGCTACCACATTTGCTTTCCCCGAGAGGTAAAGTATATCAATATCATAACCATTTATCATATCTAGCCATATTTGGTGTCTTAAGTTTAGATCTTTCTACTTAAAGATGTATTCCGGGCTCTTATGATTAGTATATATATTAATGTGTACCCCATACAAAAAGTGGCACCATGTTTTCGAAGCAAATACAACTGTTGCTAGCTCAAGATCATGAGTTGGGTAGCTTTTCTCATGTGGTCATAATTGTCTAGATTCATAAGCAATTACCCTATGATGCTATGTCAGTACACACCCTAATCCAACTTTGAAGCATCACAATACACTGCATACCCCTCGGGGCCTTCTGGAAGTAGTAGCACAGGTACAGAAGTTAGCTTATTTTTTAGCTCCTGAAAGCTCCTTTCACATGCATCATTCCATTAGAACTTGGTTGCCTTATGTGTCAACTTGGTTAGAAGTGCAGAAAAAGAAGAAAAACTTTCAACAAACCTTCTGTAATAACCTACCAACCCTAGAAAGTTCCGAACTTCCGTGGGTGTCATTGGCCTTGGCCAATCTTTCACAGCCTCTATTTTTTGTGAATCAACCCTTATTCTCTCATCAGACACTGTATGACACAAGAATGCCACTGAGTTTATCCAAAATTCACATTTAGAAAATTTTGCATACAATCATCTATCATAAAGAACCTGTAACACTTGTCATAAGTGATTTACATGATCCTCTTCTGATCTTGAATATACCAAAATGTCATCTATGAACACTATCACAAACACATCCAAGAATGGCTTGAATATCCTATTCATCATATCCATAAAAACTGTTGGTGTATTCGTTAGCCCAAATGACATAACTAGAAATTCAAAGTGACCATAGCCTGTTCTAAAAGCAGTCTTAGGTATATCTTCCTTCTTCACCCTCACTTGGTGATAGCCTGATCTCAAATCAATTTTCGAAAAGCACTGGCACCCTGTAACTGATCAAATAAATTATAAATCCTAGGGAGAGGGTATTTATTCTTAATTGTCATCCTATTCAATTGTTGATAGTCGATACACATTCTCAAGGTTCCATCTTTTTTATGTACAAATAACACTGGTGCACCCTAACGGGCCACTAGGTCTTATAAAACCCTTTTCTAAAATGTCTTTTAACTACTCTTTTAATTCACGCAATTCTTCTAGGGACATTCTATAAGGAGGGATAGAAATATATTGAATTCCTGGAAGTAAGTTAATACCAAAATCTACTTCTCGTTCTGGAGGTAAGTCTGGAAGTTCTTCAGGGAACACATCAACAAATTCATTCACTACTAGAACTGATTGGAGAGTTGGTGATTGTGCCTCCATATCCCTCACTCTAACTAAATGACATATATACCCCTTAGATATCATTTTTCTGTCCTTAAAATAAAAGATAAACTTTCCCTTTGGCGCCCCAACATTGTCTTCCTATTCAAGAACTGCCTTATTTGGAAAGTGGAAGTAAACTCTCTTAGTTCAGAAATTTACGGTGGCATACCAAGAAATTAACTAATCCATGCTCATTGCAACATCAAATTCCACCATTTTTAGCTCAGTAAGGTAAGCCAATGTGTCACGGTCACAAATAGTTACTACATAGTCATTATAAACCCTTCTAGCCATAATAGATTCACCGGTTGGTGTAGACACTTCAAATGATTTGTTTAATAATTTGAGTGTTCTCTTAAGCTTTCCAAGAACTAGTGGGGTAATGTATTATGCATATACATTATATGAAAAGATGGATAATATACCTGTGACCACGTCAGGTAAAGCTTCCAAATTTTGCCGACTCCCCAGAGCATAGGTGCTATTCTGGACTCTGCTCGAGCTAGCTTCCCCTCTAACACCTTTACCACGACCCATAGGTGCTTGTTGACCCCTACCTAATGGAGGAACTAATGATGATGATGTAACAGTTGATCCAGTAGGTTGTGCTATATCACCCATATGTCTCCTCGGGCAATCTCTCATCATATGCCCTGGTGTACCATACCAATAACAAGCATCTGTCCCAAAAAACATATGCCTAAATGGCTTCTTCCATACTATTTACAAGGCTGCTTAGGGGTCATTCGCTGGCCTGCTGAATATCCCACTGCCCGAGTGCCTTGCCCTTCACTTCTTGGACCAAACTGATTTCTACTAGGCCCTTGAAGTTATGGCTGAGCACTAGCTGTAGAGTAGGAGGATGGAGGCCTAGGTGGTCTATTAGAAAATTGAGGCCGAAGCTCACCTTAGGGTGGTATAAACTACCCTGTTGACCTGACCCTCTTGGACCGTGCACTTTCAAACTATTGTGTCCTTCTCCTTTGCCTCTGATCCTCCAATTTATATACAAAGTATTGCATTCTCATTATATCCATGTCTTTGTTCAAAGAAGCAATGGTATAATCTCTAACCAGATATGTATCCAATATATCCACAAATAAATGAACTCTATCTATCATAGTAGCAACTACATTTAGGAGCATACCTGGCCAAGGAACTAAATTGAAGGCTATACTCCTTCACGCTCATATTCTCTTGGTAGAGATTCAAAAACTAATCTACACGGGCTTCTCGGATCTCTAATGGCAAGTAATAGTCAAGAAATGCCTCTTTGTACTCATTCCAGGTAGTTAAGGGTGCATCTATACCCTTAGATTGCTTCCAAGCCTCTTAATATAATATAGCCAGACCCTTCAACTTATATGTCGCTAACTCAATAGTTTTTGTACCACTCACATGCATAACATCTTAATTCTGTTGAATCTGATCAATAAATCTTAGGGATCTTCATTAGGATCTGAACCGGTGAAGGTTGGAGAGTCAAAATTAAGGAAATCACGTATCCTCGTGCCATCTGCCCTATTCACACCACCTGCACCTATAACTAGACCTTCCTATCTTTGACCTTTGGTAGCAACTATACAAGTCAATAGTTGGATTGCATTTCTCAGATCCTCCATGGTAGCATCGATAGGTGGTTTTGGGAGAATTCACTACTTTCAGGTTCATCAGGAGTTAGAGGAGTTGGAGACGTTTGTGACAGAGACTCATCTTGAGACTCATTTCGTGGTCTCACTTGCTTGGGTATAACAATCACCACTTTTATTCCCTTCTCTTTACCTTTGTTCTTCCTAGATCCTGGCTTACTTGTTAAAAAAAATAATTTAGGGGTTAGACATAATACACCTATTACACTTAGCTCTATGACACGATCTAAAGAATGAAAAGAAAGTAACAACTTCTTAATTCCATATAGCCTCCTGCTTATAAATTTGGTGTACAACACATTGATAAACAAGACTCTACAAAGACACGGCTTTGTAGACTCCCTAGGATAACCCGCTCTGATACCATAATTGTCATGCCCAAAGTTCCATTAAGGCGGATTGGCACCCATTGCCAATAAATCTTGGGAGAACTAACTTGTATCCATGTGCTTTCTATACATATTATAAGAGATTTCTACATTCAGCATGCCCCTAAGAAAGTAAACAATAATAATAAGCCAAAAGAAAATGCATATGGCTAGACCGTTGGGACCATGGTGTCTAAAGTACGAAACATGACCATACTTTAATTTACATAGTCTACAAAGCATCTAGATAAAGAAAAGTATCTGATAAAGTCAGGACAGGCCCTACCTCGACTAACTATATAATACAAAAATACAAACTCTAGACACACAAAGCTCCGAAGCAACTTGAAGCTTGGTAACATTAGCTGGATATCCTGTACTCCTACTAGAGAGATCTATTAGTACCTGTACCTGCAGTATGAAATGCAGGTCCCCCGTAAGGGACATCAATATGAGATAATGTACTGAATACATAAGGAAGGAAATACTATATATGAAGTAACAGCTCAAATGAAACTATGCACTGGTGTAGGATAAGAGACCACCCTTAGTCATACTATGGGATCATGTACTTTATATTCTTTTTATTACCTTACCTTAACTATATAATCTATGCACAATAAGTAATACAAATGACCAGCTGATCATTGGTAAATCTATATAGGGATCAGCCCTGACTAGACTTTTCCTTTCACCCCTTGGGCTACCCCCCGTGATATGATCGACCCTGGCTAGGTGATTTTTCGACCCCTTGGGTTACCATCCATCAACAAGCAATATACTTTATCTTTCAATTACTTTTGAGATGATTCTTTTAGTGGCCATAATATTAGAGCTGTAGGACTGTAGATGTATCTTGTGTATTTAAATAGTCATACAAGATAATATGACAATGAAAAAAGTACATTACACAAATAATGGAATGTATATGAGATGAAACAACTCGTGAACTTTATTTAGCAACAAGAATCCATGCAACTTAGTAGCCACATATGTGTGCAGATTTAAAGGTGACTATGTATGGGATCATATGAACATGTGAAAGAGTGAAGACATAGTTGTTAGTTATGTTGGAGTTCGTAAATGCCTTTATGTGCCAAGGAAGAATCTAGATTTCATGCCAAGTAACACAAAATCAAGTAGCCTTACATACCTCGTTGTACGACCTAGCTATTACCTTGAGATAACCTTACCTTCCTCCAAATATTTATCAATGACATAGTAGGTGATAGAACTAGTATTAGCATCCAATAGATACATCTTGACAGCCCAATCTCATAAAAGAATAACATACGGGCAACAAGCGGATAATTATAAACCCGAGCGTATTCTTTCAACCTCTCCGCTCCTAATTGTATTTTCTAATAGATATTCCCATAATATATCATGTTCAGCCTGTTTTAGTGCAATAACAGTCTTACAACAGTCATAAAGCACAACACATAATAATTCTATGCAACATACAAATAGGCGGTATAATGTTACATCCCTTCGCTACATTTTGACGTCTATAATTCCGAATCTGTTTCAACTTTACTCAAACTGTCTTCAACATATATATACATAAAAACAGCCTAAAACAGTCTTAGAACATTACAAAAGCAGTCATGAAGGACATGAGGCAATAGCCTTCTATCCGTTAGCCCACAAGTTCGTACTAAGAACACAATTGTGATATCTTATAAGAACTCACTTTTGCGAACTGTAAAAGTGGTGTAGCAGCTTATTTACATCACTAACAAACTAAACTTGGTTAAAAACATAAGTCTTCTTCATAATTCAGCTATATAAGAAGAGAAAATCCTCTTGAATAACAAGAAAAGTTCACAACAATCCTTAGGACATATGCTGTCCAAATTTTCAACACAAGCATAACTAGCATATACTTCTTGTTTATCATGGGATAAATATAACAAATACATGAATATTTCCACTTACCTTAGCCTTCAAGATTTAGGTGTCCTTCAAGAACCCTAGAGGGTTGTATTGACTGCCTTGTGAAGTGAAGTAAAGAGAAAAAAAGAGTCTTTAGAAAAGCTGAAAATTGTTCCAAAGTTAAATGACTTAAGAGGCTGTTTTTTAGCTCTTTTAAAGGGGTCTCTTTGGCTGAATTTCTCTTGAGCTCTTATACACATATTAACACACATTAGTAAGCTGCTTATGCAGCATCTTGGCCCTCACATTTGGGCCTAAATGAGTTTCAAAGTTGATGGGCATTGGCTGCCAATTTTTCTAATTCTGTTTCACTTATTTTGGGCTTAATTAGTCAAGTGGGTTGTGATGGACTTGGGCCCTTTTATTATTCATCTTGGGCTGTGAGTATTGTCCATTTACGATGGTAAAACACGGGCTAAAATTACACTCTTAACATGAACTTTATTCATTATTGGACATCGTCTCTGTTTAGCTAGCAAATTTAAGCTAAGCAAGTAAGTGATTCACCTGCCATCTTCCTAAGTCCTACAAGAACATCATTTCTTCACCTCATTTAGAGTCGTAATCTTCTCAATTTGATTTAAAACTTATCTACACTCGACTCTCTTCAGCGTTAGACATACATATCACCCTCTAATTTGAGATTCAAGCACTTTTTTAAAAATGGATGCTAATTTGGCTAAACCATATCATGTTTTATTTACATAATACTAGTGCTGTAAGATGTGGGTGTTACAGATGTGCTACAATAAAGGTTAATGCTATGAGAAGTGTTGACACCCAATTTTTACCCTGCACAGTGTCAAATTACTCACGGGGCCTTATTTTTATTTTTAACAATTTTTAAACATTTTTAAAAAAAATAATTGAATTAGACGGGTGCGTGTGTTACACGCGCCCCCAATTCTTCTTCTTCAACAACAGACCCCCAATTCCCCTTTAACCCTCACGCCTCCTTCTTCTTCTCGATTTTCTTTTCTCCAAACGCCAAAAACAGAAGAAAAATCCCAGCGCAGCTGCCTCCCCCTCGTCTTATTCACCTCTTTTTCTTCTTCAACTATCTCTTTTCCTCCTCTGTTTCTTCTTCTTTTCTATGCTTCTTCAAACCTTCCAACCTTTTTCGATAGCAAAAGACGACAAACGCCGAAAGCACCTTGACTAACAACCGACAACCTTTAACTTTCTTGTATCCCACGTGTGCCCCGACAACTCAACGTTTCTCCATCCCTTTCCATCGCATGTTTTCACTCTTGTCAAAAAGCGAGAGTCAACTGACCCCTCTTTGGATTTTGAATTGGAAATCAGGTTTTCAATTTCTTTTTCCCCCCTTCAATTCACCCTAATTTGGAGCTATAAATTTCGTTCTCTGGCACTGATAAGAGTGGCGGTCAATAGTTGAGAAATCCTTAGCAAATCACTCTTTTCGTCACTTTGTTTCTAGAACCCTGAACTGATTGCCAAACCCACTCTGACTTCGAACTCGGCTTAGGTGGTGGAAGCGTTGTCGAGTCCGTCGTCTCAGTTTGCTGCCTCGACAAAGGTAATACTCCAATTTGTTCTTCTTTACTCTGTTTGTGTTTGATTGTGAGATAAGTTACGATGTAATATTGAAATCTTTTGTTCACGTCTGTCCTGTTATGACTGGAATTGTTATGATGTCAACTTGTTAAACATACTATGATACTGCTACGTTTGTCAAGATAGGTTCTGTTAGCTGTGTAATATTATGATGTTGCTTGGTTGTGAGATGGACACTGCGTTATATTTGAGTCATCATGTCGATGTTGTTGTATGAACTCAGTCAGCTATTGAGATAGTTTTTCCATAGTCATAGATTATTTTCATCGTTTCGTTCAAATGTTCGGCTCGATTCTTGTTGTTTTAGTTAGTTTTCGAGTTTTCATCATCTAGTAATGCTCGAAAACGACTAGTCTCCATAGTTTCTGTGTGTCATATGGAAAAACTTTGACTTGAGTAGCAACTTTCATCTGAAATGATTTCAAACTTATGATGTTATGTTGAAGATCTTCTTGAATGTCCTGTTTCTTTGAAAATATAACCCTGCCCAGCAAGCTATTGAAGCTGTTTTACCTCGTTTTGTTGTGTTTGCTGAGAATCTGGGCTCCTG
Source organism: Solanum clarkiae (assembly GCA_011800125.2). Taxonomy (NCBI): domain Eukaryota; kingdom Viridiplantae; phylum Streptophyta; class Magnoliopsida; order Solanales; family Solanaceae; genus Solanum; species Solanum clarkiae. The sequence continues at coordinate 1,000 of JAABOM020006376.1, read as the reverse complement.
GTTACAAATTTCCATTTTATTACGTTAAAAGTTGTTGAAAGTTGTTGTCCGTTTTGCTGACATTCCTTTCTGTTTGTTAATTGAGTCAAAGAAGACACTATATTATTCTAAATGGTTGTAAGTCCTGATTTATTTCGATTTAGCACGAATTAAAGCACCTTTTTGAATCATTCTGGATTACTAATCTGACAGTAGCTATTATACTTCTCATTTCGATCAAATAAAGGTTGAATGGTTATATTACGCTGAGATTTTCCCAATTCCGTTAAGAATGTTGCTTGTTGAACAAAATTTTGATTAAGAAACTAGTCTGTTATGTGTGAGTCATTAGTCAGCTGTTTAAACATATGAAAATATTCTGTGATTGTGCTCCCAGCCCGCATTAAGATCAAAGTCTTCTATTTTAGGAGTTTTGCCTGTCTAACCTGAAAATCTGACTTTAAGTCTTGGAATGACCTCACAGTTTCGTATGTCTGTTGTTGGCTGCATCTTGTCCTTATTTTAGTCACTATTCAATGCTTTATTTGCTATCTTTTCCTTTGAAATTCAAGGTGTATTCAAGTTACCATTGACTATGATGTCTACATTAGAGTATGTAAGCTTTAAGCTTCACCTGATTTCTCCCATTTTTATATCTATTTTGAGGTTATCTTCTGGTTTAGCTCCTGTTTTTGAGTTATTCGCATTCTGGATATTAAAGCCTGTATGAAATCTGAGAAATTCACTTCATTTACAACTACTTGAATGGGTTTAGTTCGTTGGGTTTTCGAGATCTGCCTCTTTTTTTTTCTTTTTGCTTGAAATCCACTACAAGAATTGACAACTCCTCTTCCTACTGTCCTCATAAATATGTAGTAATATCAATAATAGTTAGTTGGATCATTTTTACAGTTTGCTTATTGTTGGTGGTTGCCTTGCTTCCGTGATATGCATATGAATTACTTTCTTTCTTCCTTTTTCTGCTTGCATCTGTTTTCTTCCTCATAACAATGAATATGAG
>JAABOM020006306.1:0-20140 GCA_011800125.2 Solanum clarkiae | reverse complement strand
TTCTTACTCCTATTTATGATTTTGTTCTATTCTAGAGACAATATCATTTGACATTTGCGGTTCTTTTCGAATCTATTATGATACATTAGAAGCTTGTGCACGTGACAACCATGTTTCGGGGGATTTTCATTAAGTTGACTTATTATCCGTAATTATACTTTTATTTTTATTATAATTTCGCATTTTAATGTTATAATTTGGTTGTAGGCTGACTTGTCTTGGTGGGATAAGACGAGTGTCATCACGCCTGAATTTCGTGTCGTGACATAACATCAGCATAAATACTATGAAATATACTTTAAGGGTATATATATACCATAGCGGTATCATATAGAATGATCTCAGTCCTTTGTGATACTCTGGTGGTATATTGATACCCAATTAGTTATATAGGATTTTTTTAAGAAATAAATAAGAAACAAAAAAAATTATTAAACTCTAAATTAGTAGATTATGTGCTCTGTCGGTATATTTATACTATATCGGTATCATATAGCATTAAGCTTAATCATATATTATACCTTGTTGGTATATGTATACACCTATTGATATATCATACAAGCATGTGCTTACGTCAACATGACCTCAGTGCCCGAATTTTAATATTAGGAGGGAAGGGGGGGGGGCAATTTAATAGTATGGAGGTATAAAATGTAAATGGGGTATATGAATGTAAATAGTTTGCTTTGAAGGGGTACAAACTTAGTTTTCCCAAATTTTATAGTATGGGGGTACAAAATGTAAAGGGATTCGTAAATAGTTTGATTTAAGGGAAAGCTTAGTTTTTCCATAAAAAAAAATGGGTTCCTTGGCCCAAGTTTAATTAAAAAAAAGGAATAAGTTTTCAATTAAAATAAATATATTTTTATTAAATAATTTTAAACCTTTTTCTTAGATATAACTTTAGCCTACATGGTTTATTAAGTTGCTTTTGCATGTAATGCTTCATTTTTTTTAATATAGAAGTAACGAGTTAGTTATTATGATTTTAGATCTCTTTTCCTCGGATAATGCATGTGAGAATTCATTCCTAGCATTAATTTATATAGCCAATCAAATATGATATAAATAATTTTTGAATATTTCATTTTAATTATCATTTAATTAACTTAAGATTATGTTATCCCACATTTCATTAAGGATAAATTAGTCTAGAGGTTATAATTTCAAAATTATTATCTTAGGATAATTTAGTTAACGTACCAAACCACCCATGCTTTGCATTAACAAAAACATTATTTGCATTAATCCTTATTTTGTATTCAACTTTTGATTTTAGTTATCATGATTTGAAATATTTTCCTCAGATATTGCTTGTTAGAATTCAATCATAGCATTTTATTATTTGAATATTTATCATTACGTTAAGGTGGCCCGTGCAGGCGGGCACATACACACATATACACACATTTATATGATTATTCCACACTGGAGTCTGAGAAGGATAAAATATACAGATCGTATCACTACTTTATCAAGATAGAGAAGTTATTTCCCAAAAAAAAAAAAATGAAAACAACAATGTTATAAAATATTGTCACAAAGAATTATGCCTCTTTAATTGGACTTGTGAGCTTATAATTCCGTCATGAATTAACCGTTACCTATTGTCCTAGTCAACCTCCCCTTGGTCAGATTTAGTCGATTACACAGGAAAAATATCAACCGAATCTTGTCATCTACTTTCCTTTTCCTATTCGTCATTACCTTGGTCGGAATCGTTATAGTAGGAAGGATTTGGCATTGGCCACCACCAAACAACATTAATCATGAACGGAAATAAACAATACATGCAAAACTCCAATCATAGACATGTACAAAACCTAGCTCATCTCAAGTCAACTACCCATAGTTCCCACAACCTCAAGTTGTGGGTGTTTAGCTACTCATGGTTAAGATAAAACACACAAAAATGCACATAATAGTCATAGTTGAGAGTTTTACCAATAACAATGGAGAAGATAAGCACCACAAGTTGCAAACCCACAAGCTTGATTGATCAACAATAAGTACAAAGCAAGATTTACAATCCCCAAAATGGGTTTCCCCAAAGAGAACAAGAATCTCCTCTACAAACCTAAGAAAAGCTTCAAAATATATTGGAGAAATGTCTATTGTTCGAACTCCCTTTCAAAAATCTAACTTAAAATATTTATAGTATTTACAAAATAAGTCTAGAAATTATGCAGAAAAGACAGCTGACATATGATAAATTTCTCAGTTATGACTCGTAGGTTGGCCTACGAGTCGTAGTCAGGGTCTCGTATCAGGTTCTTGGCATCTTGTACTGAACTGGTACAACCCATAGGTACGAGTCGTTACTCGAGCTACGACTCGTATGTTGGTCTCGTAGTATTGATCTTCAGTTTTTGGTTCAATATTTTGGCTCTCTGATTCTTGCTACAAGTCCACCTAAACTAGTCATAGTGTGTCTTACAACTCGTAGGTTAGGCTCGTATGGGTTGACCTTCATTTGGTAGATTTTTGATTTTTTTGTCTCTTGATTCCTGCTACGACACAACCTACAACTCGTAGTGTGAGTTACGACTCGTAGGAGGGCTCGTAGGACCTATACTTTAGCAAAATCTGTAACTTTTCTTCAAAATCATGCCAACCTAACTTTTCTACAAGATTAACACAAGAATACATCAAAGCACTAAAAAGTCGCTTTAAGAACTCACAAAATCCCTTGTTTTAGGCATCAAATGTGTTGTAGTTTGACAACACATCAACTGGTTGATGGGTAACTTATTACTCTTTATGCTTGCTTTAGATAGACATTTGACATGTTGATTATTATTATTTTGGGTCGATTGTTGTTTCTATATTATTCTACTTGTTTTGATTTCATTCAGCTATTTTACGTACCAGTACATTTCACGTACTGACGTCTCCCTCTGCATTGCATTGTTTTATGATGTAGATACAAGATTTGGAGATCGTCAACAGGCGCATCGTTGAGGATTTGAGAAGTTCAGCTGATTGGTGAGCTTCCCCTACTTCGGAGGATTCATTAAATATATTTCGTCTTATTTTAGAATAAGATTTGATTAGCTTTATTTTGATTGAGATAGACATGGGTATGTCATTGGCACCACTCATAGATGCTTCATAGACTAGAGTCGAATGTTGATGTTAAAACTTGTTGAGCTAGTTTCTTTCTACTAGCCTTTTTATCTATAATATTATTTTTGAGACTAGATGATGATGTGTCCCTTTACTTCCTTATGTATTTTACTGATTAGTAGAATGTATGAATGGATGAATGTGATTATGCCAAGTGGTTCACTTGGGGACTAATAATAGTCTCTAGGTGCCGATTACGCCCACGATACCCTCCCGGGGCGTGACAAACTTGGTATCAGAGCACGAGTTCAAGTGTCCTAGGGAGTCTATGAATCCATGTCTATAGGAACTTATTTATGATTGTGAGGACCCCACTTCTATAAATGAGGGACTATTGACATTTAGAAAAAGTTTCCCTTCTTTCAGATTCTAAATCATGCGATGGAGCTATTTTCTAAGAAATCTATGATGATTCGTGCATTGGTCTAAACCTTTCGACTATGCCTCGCCCACGAGATGATAGAGATAGTAATGTTCAAACTCTTATAGATGAGATCCTCCATGATAGAGTAAACAGAATGGTAGAGAGACTGCACCAGGCTTGAGAGAAGCCAACAAGTGTGCTAAGTTGATTGACTAGAAAAAGTGCACCATTACTCATATGAATGGTGCATTTGAGTTAGCTCTAGATGTACCCAGACCCTCTTATTCAAAACTTCCTTCTGATGTTACCCATGAGAGAGAAACTTACGTCTCTAAAGAGTTTAGTGTCACCATCTAAGAGTAAAATGTGAGGTCTTATACCACCCTAAGTAGAGCTATCATTCCAATGATAGATGATGACGATAGAAAGAAAAGGACGAGATAGTGAGAGTAATAGTTGATTGGGGATTGTAGTTAGAGTTATGTACCTATTAGGTAAGTAATGATGTGATATGTTGATTTCCATAAGTTTGACGAAAGAGGCATAAGTACCTTATGATTTTCATGACGAGATATAGAGGAAGAGTTATTGTTAGAATGTGATAGATCGTGCTAAAACTAGAAGCAAGTTTATGTTGATGTGTTGTAGTATTCATACTATTGAGGGTGAAGTGTAGATGTTGAATAAGGGAAAAGAGTGCTTTCAGTATGATAGATCTAAACTAGGCTTATAAATTTTAAGTGAGAGCTCATGAAATTCATTGAGTTATGAGCCTTAGTCAGATAAGGAGATATGACTGAATAGGTGAGTGGTACTAAGTTGTAAGGAAAGTGATGCTATGGGCAGAGTATAAGTTATCCTTAGGTAAGACGAGTGAAACGAGGATAACTCCATAGATAAGAAGATACTTGAGATATGTACCCACGATTGTGTAATGATGTGTGAAGCTCTAAGCTATGTTTGCTATAAGAATCTAGATAGTATATTTGAGTTGTCAAGGTGGAGTAGGCTGAGGTAAGCATTCCTTGTCATTCCGAATAACTAAGTTGATTGGGACGTATGGATAGACGATGATGAGTTTTTCCCTTATAGTCTAAGTCTCATACAAATGAGTTTATGAGAGCACAAAAGTTGAATGTTAGCAGGCAAAAGAAGAGGTTAAATGATAAGAGTTGTGGGAAGTGGTTATGTATGTCACTAAGAGTAGCAAATATATAGAGAGATTTCGATAGAGACAGAAGGAAGTTGGAAGTGGTATCTTTGAAGAGAGTCTTAATGGCTAATTCATTATGCGACTATATAATGATAGAATAGTTTAAGATGTTTATTCTTGTGAATGGTGATTCCTCGATCATGTGACGGTATATGCTTATAGTCTAGTACAGAGAATTGATTCGCAAAAACTTAGAGAGACAACCCTTGAGCTAAGGGGGAGATGGTGATGTGATAGATCGAAGTAGATTTTGAGTGTTCAATGGGATAGGTTGATTTGGATGAGGTATTAATTTTTGTTATTTCGTATATTCCTTATACTTCAGTGAAAATGATACTTTATTCCCATCTAGTATATAACTGTCATGCCCATGGCCTAGTCCCATATACCACTTGTTGATTGTTATTTATGTTAAGCTGTGAGGACGAAAAACAACGAGTTCATTCATTAACTTTGATCTTACCCCATAGATCTAAGAGCTTTTAGTCCTATGTTGAATGAGATGTGACCTGAGTTTTATACTATGTATAGTTTTGTGAACTCAGGATGAGTCTTGATAGATGAGGGAGATTTTACTTTATTATGAATATCCTCAAATAAGATTCCTTGATTAAGTCGTGCTAATGATCATTCATTCCAAGTTCTTTGAGTGATCTTGTCTCCCCATGTCTTGATAGAAGTATCGATGATAGTAAAGGAGTGATGGTTGATGGGAGAGAGTGAAAGTTCTTCATTCTGATCCTATCTTACGCATACACTAACCTTCAGCTTGTTATACCATAGTTGATGGTGGGGTGTGGAGATAACGAGTTCCTCTTGGTCCAAATAATGATGATTATAGTAGAAGACGGAGAATGGGGGTAGATGAAGAGGAGTGAATGTACCCTTATTTTGATATTGGTACTGTACTTGTGTCATGTAGGGGTAGAGATAAGGAGGAGAAGAGCGATGAGACTTTATTACATGCAATAGATAGGTAAGAGTATGTTGGTGTGTATTTGAGTGGGAGCTCATTGAATGGTGCAGGTAGAAGTGCTAAGTAGGCTTGAAAATTCTAAGACAGAGTTGAAGTGGTTCGAGTCATAGACTTGAATGCGTGGTCATTGTTATGCGAGTATTGATGACAGACTATCAAAGACTTCGTGATAGTGAAGTAGTGAAGAGGACTTGTGATCTTTTAATGAAAAACCCCTGTGGAAGTATAGAGCTCAGTACTGAGGATTAGCTTTGTATGTATATGATCATCTTAAGGGTAGCATCTTGAGGTCAGAAGTAGGCTTGAATGGAATAAAAGGATGTGGATAGATAAAGAGTTGAATAGGAGCTATAATCTTAAGTTGATAGAGAAGTGTGTTATGAAAAGGAGCACAATTGAGATGAGGTACTAAGCTTGAGAGTCATACATAGAGTCTTATGTATCGATGGTCCCATTCTTGATTGGAGTTGATGGTTTCCTTCCTGAGTTCGAAGAAATGATTGTCGAAGTGTTTAAATGACTTGAATTGATTGAGTTTCGACATTCTATTCGTGCTTGATGCTAAAAATTCCTAAGAGAATATCTCTACTCTTGATCTAAATCGATTTGTCTATTATGAGTGATTTATGATCGTCCGAATGGGTCGATAGTTTGATTTATTGAGTGACTGATGAGAAGAGTCTTGATCATTATTCGTGCCTAATGATGTGAATGTTGAAGGTAAATTTCCTTACCCTTAACTAAGTTGATTGTCTTTTCTTGAGTTGACTGTCTATTCTTGAGTTTGAATAGAGATTGTTGATGGTGATGAGGAGTCGAAAGATTGATTGATACATATGAATATTGAGATGAATTTTGAGTCTATTCATGCCTTGATACCTACCTTTACTTATCATTCAAGGACGAATGATCCCAAGGGGGAGATGATGTAATGCCCGGTAAAATTATCAAAATACCCCTACGATAGAGATGTGCACGTAACTTATTTTCCCATGCTCCATTTGCGAATCCGAGACCATATATGCATTCAACATAAAAAATTGAGTAGAAAAATGATCTCATTCGAATTTTGGAGCTGTTGAATCAAAAAATAATTTTTCGATCCAAAATAGAATTTCGGTGAGAATGCGCGACAGAGTCGCGACGCGGATTTGTCGTGGATGCACACTTATGTTTTTTTTCAAATTTTAAATCATTTGAGGGGTATTCTGATCAATTCCAATCCCCTCTTAAGTTCAATAAACAAATATAAGAGATCTTTTATATCAATCCAAGTCCAAAAATTTTCTACCAACTGAGTTTACATATGAGTAGATAGAAGGGTCAACTTCAAATGAATATATCTCCTAACGTATAATAAGTTAGGTGACCCATAATATATCAAATCAAAGATATTTGAATTAGCTTTCCAACGCATCCAATTTTGCCTTAATCAAAGTTCAGATAGAAAGTTATGTCCATTTTACATAAGACCTGCAGAGCTGTCTAAAGGTGCGTGACGGCTCCGCATCACGGACTAGACGTGGACTCTTTCTGGATGAGATAAATGATGTTTTTTATTTTTATTTTGAGGGAACTTTTATCCTAAAACCTTTGGGGTCTATTTAAGGTCCCAAAATGCATAAAACGTCAGTTTTCATAATAAAAAATCCTCTCCTTCACTCCTAAACATAAACACTCTAGAATCATCAAGAAAGTTATCAAGTTGGGATTAACTTTCAAGATTCACCATCAAGGTGAGTTATTCTTCATAAATTTCAATCTATCCAGCCCAAATTTCTTCATCCATTCATGAATCTTTAATAAAACCTTAAATCATAACCTAGAGTTTCAAGAAAGGATTTATTGATTCTTCTTCTACAAGAATTAGGGTTCTTCATCAAGAACTCTAAAGATTCTAAATCAAGAATTCAAGAATCAAGAGAAGTGCTTCAAACAATGTCCTTCCAAGTTCTTCCACTCTAAAAGAACTATCGAGATCGAGGATTTTCTCAAGAAAGCTAGTATTCATCAAATTTCGATGGTAATATCAACTTTCCAGGTATATAAGGCTAAACGAAAGCATGAGATTATTTTCTTATGTGCCACATAAGTGGTCATAGATGAGAATTGAAGGTTCTTGAGTCTACGTGCATGAGTCTTAATTATTTCCTTGAAAAAGTCCATAATTTTTGCATGTACTTTCATATGTTTATGATCATCACAAAATTGTTTTCTTGAATTGAATGTTTTACATGAATTATCGCATAAACCCTACTTATTATTTCTTAAAGATTGCATGAATGAAGATAGCGATTAAGCCTAGAGCCTTGATTGAGAATGTTGATAGAGATGTGATTGTGATATAATAATGATGATGAGTTGATAGAACTTGATAGTCCTTTGAGTCTCCATAAATGAACTCTAACAATATGTTTATTCGATTGTTTCCTCATGATTGTTCTAAGCTTTGAGTTATTGATAGATATGGCTGATTGATGCAGTGATGAGAATCCTTAGGAGACTGATTGAATGATGAGAGCCTTTATAAGGCTGAGTTGAGATGATTCAATTGAGATGTATTGACTAGATAGATTGTTTTATGAGCACTAAGTCATGGGAGAAGTATCGAGCACCAAAAAAGTAAGAGTTAGTCCAACTCGTACTCGTCAAACTAGTAGCCAAGCATATGTGAGGATTAGAACCATTGCATCTCATTATAGTTCCCTCTAGATAGAGTCCATGAAACAATAGAGGACAACTGATTATTGGGGTCCCTAGGGGATCCGATTCGTCCCCTACCTAGCAAGTACGGGACGGTTGTGGAAGTAATGACAACTTGTACGATCACTGGCTCATAAGTGATTGTTGTCCGATAAAAGAAACTCCCAAAAAGTTTCCAAACTGAGTACTCTGAGTTGAGATAAGATGAGTTGAGACGAGTCCCTCTGAGATGAGTCTAATTTGATTGATGAGTTGATTGGTTGATAGATCACTTGTCTACTCTTTATTCTTGCTTTAGATAAACATTTGATATGTTGATTGTTATTATTTCGAGTCGATTGTTGTTTCTATATTACTCTACCTGTTTTGATTTTATTCAACTATTTTGTATACCAGTACATTCCACGTACTGACGCTCCCCTCTGGGACTGCATCATTTCATGATGTAGATACAAGATTTGGAGATCGTCAACAGGTGCATCATTGAGGATTTGAGATGTTTAGTTGATTGGTGAGCCTCCCCTACTTCGGAGGATTCATTATATTTATTTCATCTTGCTTTAGAGTTAGATTTGATCAGCTTTATTTTGATTGAGGTAGCTATAAGCCTGTCATTGGCACCACTTGATAGTGATAGAGGCTTCATAGACTAGAGTCGAATGTTGATGTTAAGATTGGTTGAGCTAGTTTCTTTCTACTAGCCTTTCCATTTATAATATTATTTTGAGATTAAACGAGATGTTCCCATTTACTCCTTTGTCTTCCGTTGATTAATAGAATGTGTGAATGAATGAATGTGATGAGGCCTAGTGGTTCGCTTGGGGACTAGCAATAGTCTCTGAGTGTCGGTTACGTCCAGGGTATCCTCTCGGGGCGTGACACAAGGTCGAAAAAGTATATTTAAACATGTATATATTTACAAGTATACTTATAGGTATAAGTATATACATCAAAAGGATCATCTGGATTAGAGGCGAACACAATCAAATCGAAAATCGAACCAAATCACAAATCGAGTCAACCCAAGAGAAAAAATCTGACTAATGATTTAGTTTGACTTGATTTGGTATTTAGAAAAAAACCCGACTATATTTGGTTTGGTTTGATTTTAACTTTTAAAAACCAACCCGAGACTAAACCAATCCAACATTATATATATGTATATATAAAACACTAAGAGTGATAATAATAATGAATATATATTTTTTAGTTTTACATTACTTTAGATAATTAAAATGCATAACCTAATTTTAATTTTTCTTTAATGTTTACTCATAAAATTAACAAGTACTTATCACACTTACTTTAACATGCTTTAGCAATTTAAATTTATGATATTTTCATTATGACTTATTTTTTTAGCATGATTTAGTAATTTAAAATTAAAATCATATTCATTGTGACTTATTTATTTGCAATATTTATTTATGTGATCTCATTATTATATTTTGTTGAATATTTTTGTCTTCACTAATACCATATATTGTGTTTTTCTTAAAAAATATCCTAAATTTCTATATTTTGGTAGTACTAAAGAAATATTTGAATCATAAGTTAATTCTATATTTTATAAATACTTTATTAAAATATTCAAAAAAAAAACTCAAAAACACGAGAATTTTGAAAAAAAAATTCAAGAAATTTGAAAAAAAAACTATGAAAAACCTGAAAATCCGAGAAATCCGAAAAAAGCCAAAAAAACCCGAGGTTGAAAAATGTCACGCCTCGGGAGGGTACCCTAACCATAACTGACACTCGAAAACTATTGCTTGCCCCCAAGCGAACCACCTAGTCTCATCGCCTTCATTTAATCACTTCATTAGCGGAAGAAAACAAAGAAATATCTAACTATCAGTGGGCTATAAGCTGTCAACTCTGTCTATCATAAAGAATCCGAATAACATAGTAGTCTCATTATAAATAAGAAACACAGAAAATGACTTTAACATCAACTATCAGTTGTCTTTGTCTATGAAGCCTCATTAACTAGTGTATATGAAGGTACCATGACAGGCCATGACTATCGCAATCAAGATAAATGACATCAAAATAGATAAAAAAAAAAAAGAATAGACATATCCTCCGAAAGTAGGGGAGGACTCATCAAATCTGGAAATCACGAATCTCTGGACCTCAACGATTTGTCTGTTGAAGTCCTTTTTCTACAGAATCTACATCATAAAATGAGGCAGCGCCAAAGGGGCGTTAGTACGTGGAATGTACAGTATGTAAAATGGGCTAAAGTAAACATTAAGGGCTATATAATATACAATGACATCAGGTTATCAATCACTCAACCTTAACTCAGAGTAAGGACAAGACTCTATCACATCACTATCCATCAAGACATCACACCATTACATCAACCTCAGAGTAGTATCAACATAAAATCTATCTGGGAGATTCTATAATCGACAACCACCACCTATGAGCCAGTGATGATACAACGAAGAGATGTCATTGCCATATCCATTCAGTACCTTGTCGGAGTAAAGGATGAGTCTATTGGGGATCCCAAAAGAATGAAGTCCTTTGCGGGACAAAGGAGACATCCACTTTCACGATTCAATCCTCTGTACGCTGGCCATGTAGTTAATGAGTGCAAGTGGGGATTACTCTTACCCATTTCGGTGCTAGTACTCCTCCCAGGACTCGGCTTTCTCAGAAGTCTATCAATACATCAAGAATTTCCACCACCTAGCCTCTACAGGCAAGAAACCTCACCTCATATCATCATCTATCAACTCAAAGAGTAGGATTGTTCTTTTAAAGCTAAGGTTCAACCTCATTTAGAATCTAAGGAAACTAATTCAATCAACATACTCATCCCAGGACTCAGACTATAATAATCAATACATTTAGACAGTCAAGGCTCTAGACATTACTCCTAAGTTCATTCTTGAAGTCTTTACAAGGAACTCATATAGGTTTTATACATAATTATACAATAATACATGTAAACAATTAGTTCAAGTTATGATGATCATCAATTTAAGATAATATATAGGAATTAAAGATAAGTTTCAAGAAAATCTTCAAGAATTGTGACTCAAGACCTATCAATTATCAACCAACTTACTACATTCATTAGGGCACAAAGGAGAATAATCTCATGTTCTGGGTAGCCTTTACATACTTGGGATGAAGATTGTACAAATCTTCAAGGAAATTTGAACTTAAACCTTGAAACATTCAAGCTATCTCTTCTTCTCCTCTCAGAATCTATGCTTAGACTTAGAAGAATGTGGATTTTTGAAACCCTTTCGTACGAATTTAGGTCTAAAAATACATTTTGGGGTATTAAAATGAGTTAAGAATATCCAAAATACCCTTATCGTATTTAAAAGAAAAAAACTTCAGAAAATTTTTACTGGTCTACGAGGCGCTAGGGGCGTGGACCAGTATATTTTTGTGAATTTTTGGAATTTTCAGTTCCCATCAAAAAAATTAAAAAAGCAAAGTCTTACTCCGCACCCCCTCTGCGTAGCGCCAGGGATGCGGACAAACACTATCTCAGTGCTAAGTAAAAAATATTTTTTGACCTGACTGCTCGTAAATCGGGTCGAGACCATTTTCCACTTAATTTTCTGCGCTGATCGCAAATCCAGTCTCAGATTTCCCATCGAAGCTTTGGAAGACGCGTTATGTGCATGATTACGTTTTAAGGGCATTTCGATAATTTTACGGGGTATTACATCATCTCTCTCTTGGGATCATTCGTCCTCGAATGATGAATAAAGGTAGAATCAAAGCACGAGTAACCTCAAAACTCATCCTATTCTTCACTTGGGAACTCTCGAACTTTCAACTATCCATCACCTATCTATCTCTGTCTTAGACTCGATAATTAGAATCAATGCATCAAATTCGAGAATGGAACTATAATAGCGTTAAGGATATAGACATTATCTTTAATATCAACGTCATTTGGCACGAATAGGTGTGGGTATTTGAGTTTCATCGCTTTCTCAGCTTCCCACGTAGCTTCTTCAACAAATTGATTCCTCCATCCTTGACAGAGACTATCTCTTTGTTCCTCAGCTTATGAACTTGTCGATCAAAGATTTGGACTGGAATTTCTTCGTAGGATAGGCTATCCTTCACTCCCGTACTCTCAATAGGGATTGCCAAAGCAGGATCTCCCAAACACTTCTTCAGCATTGACATATGAAACACCGAGTGTAACTTCATCTAACTCGGAAAGCAAGTCCAACTCATAAGCAACCTTTCCAATCCTTCTCAAAATCTGGTATGGTCCGATATAACGTGGACTCAAGTTCCCCTTCTTACCAAATCTCATGATGCCTTTCATAGGTGACACCTTCAAGTACACCCAGCCATCCACCTCAAACTCTAAGTCTCTTCTCCTTACATTCGTATAAGACTTCTGATGACTCTGTGCTGTCTTCAACCTTTCTCTAACAACCTTCACTTTCTCTATAGACTGGTGGACAAGATCAGGTCTAATAAACTCAGCTTCGCCAACCTCAAACCAGCCAATCAATGATCTATACCTCCTCTAGTAAAATGCCTCATAAGAGGCCATCTAAATGTTGGCATGGTAGCTATTATTGTATGCAAATTCAATCAATGGCATGTGGCCATCCCAATTACCCTTGAAGTCGATGATGCAAGTTCTCAACATATCCTCCAAGGTCTGGATGGTGTGCTCTGCCTGTCCATCTATCTGAGGGTGAAAAATTATGCTCAGATCTATTTTCGTACCCAATCCCTTCTTAAAAGATTTCCAAAATTGAGAGGTGAACTGAGCTCCTCTGTCCGAGATGATGGACAAGCGAACCCCATGCAACGTTACAATCTCATGAATGTATAGTTGGGCATACTCCTCAGCCGTATTAGTTGTCATGATTGCTAAGAAGTAAGTTAATTTAGTCATCCTATCAACAATTACCCATATCGAATCATGTTGCTTTTGGGATCTTGGTAAACCAGTAATGAAATCATGTTGATCATCTCCCACTTCCATTCTGGAATTTCAAATTCAGGGCCAATCCATATGGTCTCTGATGTTCAACCTTGACCTGTTGACAATTGGGATACTTAAAGACAAATTATATAATGTCCCTCTTCATTCCATTCCACCACTAGACTTCTCTCAAGTCGGGGTACATCTTGCTGGAACCACGATAGATAGAATATCTGGAACTATGAGCTTAGGCCATGATCCTCTCTCGAATACCAACCACATCGGGCACACACAACCTACCCTGATATCTCAACACCCCATCTCCCTCTTTGGAGAAAACCATCACCTTCTTCTTGTGAACCGCTTCTTTCATTTGGAAGAAGACAGGGTCTTGGTCTTGCTTTTTCCTTCACTTCTGACACTAAGGTTGAAGCAGACCTATTCGAACATTGACCTTGCCTTCATTGTTCTCCTCAAGTTGCACTCCCAGTTGAGCCAGTCTATGAAATTCCTTAGACAATTCTCTCTTCCCTTCCTCTACATGGGCAATGCTACCCATAGACAACCTGGTTAGAGCATCAACAACAATACTAACCTTACCTGGGTGGTAGAGGATGCTCATATCATAATCCTTGAGCAACTCCAGCCATCTCCTCTACCGCAGGTTAAGCTCCTTCTGACTGAACACATACTGCAAGCTCTTGTGGTCAGTAAACATGTCCACATGTACTCCATACAAGTAATGATGCCAGATCTTAAGTGCAAATATCACCGCTGCCAATTCGAGATCATGAGTCGGATAGTTCTTTCATGGATCTTAAGTTGTCTGGAAGCGTAAGCTTTCACCTTCCCCCTCTGTATCAACATACAACCTAGTCTAACTCTGGATGCATCACAATAGATCATGAAGTCTCCCATCCCGCTAGGCAAGGTTAAAACTGGTGTTGTAGTCAATCTAGTCTATCAACTCTGGAAACTCCTTTTACATTTCTCAGACCACTGAAACTTGGCCTTCTTCTGAGTTAGCTTAGTCAATGGTGCTGACAAAGAAAAGAAGCCCTCAATAAATCTATGATAGTAGCATGCCAATCCCAAGAAACTTCTTATTTTCGCCAGAGAAGTTGGTCTAAGCCAGTTCTTAACCGCTTCAATTTTTTGAGTATCTACCCGATTACCATCTCCAAAAACAACATGGCCTAAGAAAGCCATATACTTAAGCCAAAACTCACACTTTGAGAATTTTGCATACAATTCATGGTCTTTGAGCATTTTCAAGACCACTCTAAGATGATTAGCATGCTCCTATTCATCCTTTGAAGACACCAGGATATCATCAATAAACACGATCACGATCATATTAAGATACGATCTAAATACCCTGTTCATCAAATCCATGAAAGTCGCAGGTGCATTTACCAACCTGAAGGACATGACCAAGAACTCAAAATGGACATACCATATCCTAAAGTTTGTCTTAGGAATGACACTTTCCCTCACCTTTAACTTATGGTAACCCGATCTGAAGTCTATCTTGGAGAAACAAGTAGCATCCTTAAGTTGGTCAAATAGATCATCTATCCTGGGAAGAGGATACTTATTCTTTGTGATGACCTTGTTCAGTTGCTAGTAGTCTATGTACATTCTGAAAGGCCCATCTTTCTTACGCACAAATAGGACAGGAGCACCCCAAGGTGAGACACTAAGCCTTATAAAACCTTTCTATAACAAGTCTTTCAATTTTTTCAATTCTGTGAGGGCCATTCTATAAGGTGAAATTGAAATGGGTTGGGTCTCAGGAAGAACATCAATCCCACAGTCAATTTCTCTATCAGGAGGGACTCTGGGTAGATCAGAAACACCTCAGGAAACTCATTCAACATCGGGAATGACTCAAGAGTAGAAGATTCAGCATTATCAAACTTAACTCACATGAGGTGATAAATACAACCCTTGAAGATCAAATTTCTAGATCTAAGATAAGAAATAAAGATGTCCTTAGGTGCAACAGAATTCCCTTTCCACTCTAGAACAGGCTCATTAGAAAATTGGAACTAAACAATTTGGGTTCTACAGTCAACAGAAGCATAACATGTGTGAAGTCAATCCATGCCAAGTATCACATCAAAGTCAACCATCTCCAATTCTACCAAGTCAGCTAAGGTATCTCTATGATAAATTGGCACTATACAATCCCTGTAAACCCTCTCAGCTAATATGGACTCACCAGTAGGAGTGGAGACAACAAAAGGTTCAAGGAAACAGTCTGAAACAATCCCAAACTTACTAGCCACATAAGGAGTCACAAAAGACAAAGTGACATCCGAATCAAGCAATGCATAACAATCAAATGTAAAGACTCGAAGCATACGCGTAACAACATCTGGTGCAGCCTCCTGATATTGTCGATTACCCATAACATAAAGGCGGTTCATCCCGCCTCCTGTGCCTGTAATAATACCTCTTTGTTGATTGCCAGCTGAGGGTGCTGTGGAGGATCATATTCTACTGCTCCCTTCACCCCGTCTCCTCTTCGGACACTCAAATTGGAAATGAACTGCCTATCCATATAAATAGCAAACATCTCTACCTACATGACACTCACCCAGATGAAGCTTATCACATTTGTCACAAGGTGGCTTTCTGTCGCACCTTGGGTCACACTAACCTGAGATTGTGCACCTTGAGCCCTGAAATTCTGATAACCTTGAGACTTCTGATCATACCTATTCGGCTAAACGGGCTCATTCTCTACAGAAGGTGCATGATGAGATGATCTTTTCTAGAAGCAGGACTTGTCACCCTTATTCTGCCTCTGCTGGCTAGGCTCATGTCCTGCTGATTTTCCTTTCTGTTCATCTGCTCCTCTCTATCTCTGTTCTTTCCCTCCTCTGTATGTTGGCATACATTATAATTCTGGAGATGTCCATGCCGAGAATCAACAAAGCTGCCTTATACTCTTTCTGCACATGTCTGCCCAGACCAGACACAAACTTCTTCATCATTGCCCTCATGTCTTGCACTATCTCTGGCGCATACCTAGACAACTTAATAAACTTAAGGTTGTACTCCTTAACCGTCATCCCTCCTCACTTCAAGTTCACAAACTCATCCACCTTCACCTTTCTCAACTCTTGAGGAAAAAAGTGGTCAAGAAAGGCAGTCTCAAACTCCTCCCATGTTGCGGGCTCCGCATTCTCACCCCTACTCTTCTCCCGCTGATTGTACCAAGCATTAGCAACGTCCTTCAATTGGTAGGAAGCAAGCTCTACTACCTCAATCTCATCAGCATGAATCACTTTCAGGACCTTATACATTTCATCAACAAAGTTCTGCGGGTTCTCCTCAACCTTAGACCCCGTATACACTGGCGGGTTCATCCTCAAGAAATCTCTGAGTCGGGTTGCAGCTGAGGGCTCCTGTGTGCTAGAGCTGGGAGCTTGTGGACCCCGACTGTTACCCTGGGAGGCTACCAACTGAGTTAGCATAGTGATGGCTCCCCTAAACTCTGCCTCGGTAGTGGGAGCTTGCTGGGGCTGTGCAGGGGGCGCCTGTGGGACCTCAACAGTCCTAGCAGGCCGTCCCTGTCTCCTTGCCTTTGTCTAGACCAGGACCTGAGGTTGGGTGTTCTCAGCAACTGGGGATGCGACATCTCTCTGAGCAACTGTTCTTTTTTACGGTATTTTTTGTAAACATACATTACACTAGTTAAAACGAGATTTCAATAAAGTTAAACTCTATCGCCCGAATCCAGATTATAGAAGAAGGGTAACACTTCCTAATGTCCTATAGCCTCATGCTTATGAAGTGTGGTGCACAACACACCCATAAATAAGACTCTATTAGACACGGATTCGTAGACTCCCTAGGACACTCGAACTCTGTGCTCTCATACCAAGTTTGTAATACCCCGAGGGGCACCCTAGGCGTAATTGGCACTCGGAGACTATTGATAGTCCCCCAAGCGAACCATCTAGTCTCATCACCTTCATTCAATCAATTCATTAGCGAAAGATAACAAAGAAATATCTAACTATCAGTTGGATTTTAAGTTGTCAACTATGTCTATCATAAAGAATACGAATAACATAGTAGTCTCAATATAAATATGAAATAGAGAAAATGACTCCAACATCAACTATCAGTTGTCTATGTGTATGAAGCCTATTAGCTAGTGTCTATGAAGGTACCATGACAGGCCATGGCTATCACAATCAAGATAAATGACATCAAAATAGATAAAAGAGAAAAGGTATATCCTCCGAAAGCAGTGGAGGACTCACCAAATATGGAAATCACGAATCTCTGGACCTCAACGATTCGCCTGTTGAAGTCCTATGTCTACAGAATCTACATCACAAAATGATGCAATGCCAAAGGGGCATTAGTACATGAAATGTATTGTACGTAAAATGGGCTAAAATAATCAGTACGGGCTATACGATATACAATGACACCAGCTCATCAATCACTTAGCCTCAACTCAGAGTAAGGAACAAGACTCTATCACATCACTATCCATCAAGACATCACACCATCATATCAACCTCAGAGTAGTTTCAATATGAAACCTATTTGGGAGTTTCTATAACCAACAACCACCACTTATAAGCCGGTGATGATACAACGAAGAGATGTCGTTGTCACATCTGTCCAATGCCTTGCCGGATAAAGGACGAGTCTATCAGGGATCTCAAAAGAAGTCTATCAAGTCCTCTGCAGGACAAAGGAAACATCCACTTTCACGGTCCAATCCTCTCCTGCGCTGGCGACGTAGTTAATGAGTGCGATTGAGGCTCACTCTTATCCATTTTGGTTCTAATACTCCTCCCAAGACTCGACGTGCTTATAAGTCTATCAATACATCAAGAATTTTCATCACCTAGGCTCCACGGGCAAGAAACCTCACCTCCTATCATCATCTATCAACTCAAAGAGTAGGATTGTTCTTTCAAAGCTAAGGTTCAACCTCATTTAGAATCTAAGGAAACTAATTCCATCAACATACTCATCCCGGGACTCAGACCATAACAATCAATACATTCAGACAGTCAAGACTCTAGACATTACTCCTAAGTTCATTCTTGAAGTCTTTAACAAGGAACTCATGTAGGTTTATACATAATTATACAATAATGCATATAAACAGTTAGTTCAAGTTATGATGATCATCAATTTAAGATAATATATAGAAATTAAAGATAAATTTCAAGAAAGTCTTCAAGAATTGCAACTCAAGACCTATCGATTATCAATCGTCAACTTACTATATTCATTGAGGCACATGGGAGAACAATCCCATGTTCTGGGTAGCCTTTATATACCTGGGATGAAGATTATACGAATATTCAAGGAAATTTAAACTTGAACCTTGAAACCCTCAAGCTATCTCTTCTTCTCCTCTCAGAATCTACGCTTAGACTTAGAAAAATATGGATTTTTGAAACCCTTTCGTACGTGCTGACACCCAATTTTGTCCGGCCTATAGCCCATTTTAGAATGTAATTTAATTAATTTAACTTTACCCCTAAACCACCCATTTTCCCCCATCTCATTTCCATTTTCTCCTCTCTTCCTAAACCCTAGCCGCACCCAACACACACACACAGAGACAGTAGCTTCTTCGTCTTCATCGATGTTACTGAGAGAGGTGTTTTGCTATGGCGGCACTTCAGTATTTGGAATCATTTTGCAGTGCTTATTCACAAATTTTTGGTTGGTAAACTACTTTAGCAGATCCGTACCAGAAAAGCTCTGGCATCAGCTTACTCTCAAGCTTGAGCAGTTCGTTGCTCTTCCTATTTTTCAGGAGTAGCCTTGTTATGATCCAGATCTTGTTGACTTCAAAGGGTATTAGTTTAAATCCAATTACTTCTCTCTATTATGTTGCTCCTAGCTGCTTGGTTTTCTTGTCAATAGAGAGAGAGCTCGACTTTTCAGTTTGATTTTGCTATTTTCGGGACTAACTCATTGTGTGCAGCTTTGACTATGAATGTTGCTGGGGTTGTCAAAGATTGGCTTCTTATTGCATTTTCTTGGTCAGTCATTAATGACACTGTGACTCTAGTAAATCTGATTGGGTGTACAGAAAAATCATCTCTGTTAATATCTCATCTCACCCTTGTTATCCTTTGGTTGAAAATGGTAACGCTTGACTGTACATAATTCTTTATAAAAATCCAATCTTTGTGTTTGATTTGTTCTCAGTGTGTATAGGTTCATGGATAATTTTTTTTTGTGTGTGTGTTATGTGATGTTCTTGTCGTTTTTGTCTATGTGTAGTTGCTTTTGTTGAAGAACTTAAGAAACACCTTGACTGGTCAGTTGTTATTTAAAAAAAAAAAAAGAGAGGATGGAAGGATTTCGTTGTGTTTGAAGCACATGTAGAAGTGTAATAATGTTAAATTAACTAGGCAAAATTGTTTCAATCTCACAGAGAGAATTTACAGCAGATTGACTAAAGTTGTTGTCACAGCGATTAAACTCCACAAGAAATATTGCATTCATCTCATCTTCATTATTTGAGATCTTCTTTAAAGAACAATTTGATGGTACTAATTATTGTTTTGTGATTAAAGGAATTGTTCATTTGGTTTTTAAATTCCTGTTCTGTTAGTGGTACTTCATAGTTTCATATTTGAGCTTCTTGTTCCATTTTTTTTCTTTGAATGGTATGACAAAAGAATCAATTGGATGATATGAAAAGAATCAATTTCTAGACACTATGGCCGAGGAAAAATATATCCATCGGATTTCGAGGCCTCCCCATTTAAAAAAGACGGAACAAGTTTAATTTATGTTTGTATATATTTCACTATATTTTGTCATTTTATT
>JAABOM020006305.1:0-116839 GCA_011800125.2 Solanum clarkiae | reverse complement strand
TGAGCTATAATTCTTGGATCTAATGTAAGATTTGAGGAAGGTTTTTGATTTATATTTCTTGAGGGTGTTGCATGGTGTTGATTGATGGTTTTACAATGGATTTTCTTGCATGATTTCACTCTTGAATTGCATGGTTTTACACTAGCATTACACACCTATCAAGTATTTGATAAAATGCATTTTTAAGAATTCTTTAAGTTTGGATGATCTATTGGTTGAGTTATGATTCAAGTGACTCTACGATGATCATGAGCTTTCTAAAGATGTGTTTAAATCGTGAAAATATTGATGATGTTGAAGGGCTGGAATAAGCCATTTTTTCTAAGGTTATACCTCTTATAAGCCTTTGATGTTAATGTTAATCAAAAAAATAATATTGATAATGACCCATTCTTATGATTGAAGATAGGCTCACCATTTGAGGTCAATGATGTTGAGAGGTACTTATGCCATGTCTCTATATTTATTGCAAGTGATTGAAGTATGATTATCTTATATATTCTATGGGATTAGACTTAGCACCAAGTGGACTAGAGGCGAGTCTCCAAGTCCTAGAACTACGTGCCACCGTAGGTGAACGAATTAAAAGGTGAGATCCCAAATCTCTAAGAGGCAAGTAGCCTAAATATGAGGGCTTGAGGCGAGTACCCGAGTCCAGGGTTGAGGCAAGTACCCGAGTCCAAGAACTAGAGGTGAGTACCCGATTCACAAAAGACTCAATGGATCTACTTAGGCATTATGAGATTTACCTTGGCAAGTAAATTCCCCTTTCCTCCAGTGTAGGGTTGATATGTGTGTACATTATCTTTTTGGTAGGGCTATGTTGCAGTTGGTGCTATAGCTAGCCTAGTATGTGCTGTTGATTGTGGCAAAGAGGAGAATAGTAGGGTTCATCAGTTAGTTAGGTTTGAAGTTAGGTTGGGGGAAGTTGAGCATGGTAGTGTAGTATTTTTTTTGTTGGTTCCAAATCATCTTTGGTAGGAGAAATATAGATTAAGCAAGGCCTTGATCCCATCTAATTAGGGTTGGAAGTTTTGGGTGGAGAGATGGTAGAGTAGAGGTTGTCTCCCAAGGGGAAGATGGTGGTTTATAGTACCAAGTGGACTATGTGTGATTAAAGTTGACAATAAGTTTAGGGTTGTGAATCCTCATAGTGTGTAGAGGACGATTGGTAAGATTTCTTAAATATTGGAATTACCTAGGGATATGGTTATAGTTTTGTCCGATTTTTCATGCTATTAGGTTGGAGGGATGTGGTGGTGACTCTAGTGCTATAGGACTCATACGTTTTCGGGTGTTGTGGAGGATAAGATGACTTGGGAAGAGGTACCAGTGGAGATATTGGATGAAAAGGTTGAAGAAGTTGATTGATAAGGGTGTAGTTTTCGTCAAGGCACTTTTGATGAATCGTTAAGTCGAAAGTGTCTCTCGGGGAGACAGAGTGGGCATGGAAAAGCGATATCCGTACTTCCTTCATTCTATTCAAGCTTATGATAACACGTCAAATCTTTTTGCGATTTCAAATCTTATGTTTCAGCCTTTATGTCATTTGCATGCATTCATGTTTATGTTAACAAGTTCATTATGATTTTTGACATTTAGGTTGAGATTTTGAAATTTGCATTAAGTGCATTATTGCATTCTTTTTGGGGATGATTTCTTCACGATTCCTCTTCTTATGTACGTTTCTTTGATATTCAAGGATAAATGTTCCCAAGTTGGAGATATTGAAACGCCCCACACTTGCATAGGAATTCCCCCATAGTCGTAATTCCCTTATACCTTAAATCAGGGATATTTAAACACCCCTCCATGTAGCTCGAAAAGACCCTATGATGCATTTTTTTTCAATATCTCAAAATCTGTGCAGAATTTCAAAAATCTGACCTCATATTCTTGTTCAAAGGGCAAAATTGTGTGGGGAAATGAGTACCTACAAGGTATACTTTATCCGTGCTAAAAAAAAATAATTTTTGGTGAAACTTACCAAAAACAGTAGCTTTCTGCGATGGGTCCGCGATGCGGACCTGACGCGGACTAGTTCAAAAATTTTCGAAAATTGTTCGTTTTTACTCCAGGGTATTTGGGTAATTCAGCTATACCTATATACACAAAAATCCCTCATTGTCTAGCCACTTTGAGCCCTAAAACCCAACCAAAAATCTCTCAAAATCCTCTCTTATCTTCATCAAATTCTCTATTCATTCTCAAGGTTTTCAAGAAGTCTTGTAGGAATTCAAGGAAACCAAGTCAAGCCCCAAGTCCTCCTCAAGATTAAGTGTCCCAATCTCTTTCTGGATCTAAGGATTTCATTCAAGCTTCAAGTCTCCATTTCAAATCTTCTTCAAGAAAATTTCCAAAGTCAAGGTATGTGGGTTTTAGCCATTGGTTTCTTCCACCCATGGTTCCCTAATCTCCTTTTTACTCAACTTGCATGATTTGAAGTTGGTTTTACAAATGGGTTTACTAGTATGAACATGTCTATGAATTATGTGTTAAAGCTTTGTAAGTTGTGATTGTTTTTCTATGTTTTGAGCTATAATTCTTGGATCTAATGTAAGATTTGAGGAAGGTTTTTGATTTATATTTCTTAAGGGTGTTGCACGGTGTTGATTGATGGTTTTACAATGGATTTTCTAGCATGATTTCACTCTTGAATTGCATGGTTTTACACTAGCATTACACACCTACCAAATGTTTGATAAAATGACTTTTCAAGAATTCTTTAAGTTTGGATGATCTATTGGTTGAGTTATGATTCAAGTGATTCTATGATGATCATGAGCTTTCTAAAGATGTGTTTAAATCGTGAAAATGTTGATGATGTTGTAGGGCCGGATTAAGCCATTTTTTCTAAGATTATACCGCTTATAAGCCTTTGATGTTAATGTTAATGAAAAAAATAATGTTGATAATGACCCATTCTTATGATTGAAGATAGGCTCACCATTTGAGGTCAATGGTATTAAAACCTACTTATGCCATGTCTCTATATTTATTGCAAGTGATTGAAGTATGATTATCTTATATATTCCATGGGATTAGACTTAGCACCGAGTGGACTAGAGGCAAGTCTCCAAGTCCTAGAACTACGTGCCACCGTAGGTGAACGAATTAAAAGGTGAGTCCCCAAATCTCTAAAAGGCAAGTAGATTAAATATGAGTTCTTGAGGCGAGTACTCGAGTCCAGGGTTGAGGCAAGTACCCGAGTCCAAGAACTAGAGGCGAGTACCTGATTCACAAAAGACTTAATGGATCTACTTAGGCATTATGAGGTTTACCTTGGCAAGTAACTTCCCCTTTCCTCCGGTGTAGGGTTGACATTAGGATCTTGAGTTGTAGCTTGCTTGGTCTTATGTTATGTCGGTTAAGGTCTCTTCTCACACTTATGTATTATGATCCATATACATTGAATGAATTGTAAGAATGTTTTACTTCAAGCATCATTCATATATGTCATATTGTTATGATGTTATTCATTGCTTATTATTATTACTATTATTATTATTATTATTATTATTATTATTATTATTATTATTATTATTATTATTATTATTATTATTATTATTATTATGCATTTTGATTATGATGCCTATATCTTGTTGCATTGCATCCCACATAGTTAGTACATTCAAACATACTAACACATACTCTATGCCTAGTTGATATTACCATGTAAGAATCAAAGTTCCTATTGATTCTTCTTGTGGCTAGATGGATTGTTCAAGTTAACCTTTGGTGAGTCCTCCAATCAAGGGACAATGAGTATTATCTTATGTTATGTATTAAGATTCTTTTTTGTTCATTTATTGTATACTTATGGCCATGAGGGTGAGCCCAGTTGCCTTGTCTTGGACCCCGCTAAGTATCTATATTTAGAGGTGTTGTTGGACAAGTTATGTATTATGTATGAGCTTTGACTCTCTCTCTCCCTTAGTCCCAATTCCCCTTGTTTATGTTTCTTATGTTGTTTTATATTGCTTCCATGATCAAGGATGTGTAATGATATGCTATGAGGCTTGTTTGGAGTTCCTTTGGGTTCCCCATTTGCCGGTCATGTCTAGGCCCTAGGCTTGGGTCATGACAACTTGCATATTTATAATGAGAATATACTATTTGAAATCATAATTTAAATAGCTCATAATAAAATTCAAAAACCCATAATAGTTAAGATAGATCATTTTCAAAAATCCATCAACTTATGCAATTAGATGACAATGCATACTCACTTGAACATAATATTCATGATTTAGACCAAAATATATCATTTGGATAAAGATTTGACAAGACTCATTTAACAAATCATCAATCCAATGTAGTAAAGTAATTCATAAATACCAACTCATTTTATGCATTTTAAATCAATAAATAACAATTTCTAATATGAATTATGCATATAATTAAGAATAGAAAGTACTCATAATAAATAAATCTTGAAATTAAAGATTAAGATGAAAAGAGTTTTGGACTCCATTGGTGGAAGGATCCATGGATGAAAAATCCACATAACTTTGAAAACCCAAAAAGTTCCCAAAAATGGTTCTTTCAGCATATTTTCAGCTATGAATCTTAGATTTATTATGAGATTTGATGAAGGGTTTTGATGTATGTTACTTGAGGGTGTTATCAAGTATCTATTGATGATTTTACGATGAATTTTCTTCATGATTTCACTCTTGAATTACATGGCTTTGCACTAGCACTATACACCCGCCAAATGTTTGATAAAATGTCCGGTTATGGTTTTCTTGATGATTTAAAGGTCTAATGCATATCTTATGAGTTGAACGACTATATCATGATTAAAGAAATGTGTATATGTGTGATTAAATCATGCAAAACACCTATGGTATTGTAAGTGAATTGTTGGGCTCTCATGTTGTTATGTTTTTGGGAATTGGTAATAAGTTATTGAGTCCTTATGCTAAGGTTCATGCTCTTATAAATAGTGAAGCCTACTAGAAGGGATTATGAACTATGTTATATGCTTTAGCCTCTAGTACAAGGCTAATTTCTACATGTAGAAGTTATGGACTATGTTGTACACCTTTCCCTCATGTACGAATCAATGCTACTCACTTACTCATAACAACATGAAGGGGTTATGAACTATGTTGTACTCCTTACCCTCGTGTATGATTTGAGGTTATGCAACGTACTCACGTGTAGGGGTTATGACCTATGCTACCCTCCACCCACATGTGATATTCACTTACATATATCCACGTGAAAGGTTTGTGAACTATGTTGTACTCCTTACCCTCGTTTATGATTTGAGGTTATGCAACGTACTCACCTGAAGGGGTTATGAATGTGGTACGCCTCACCATCATATGTGATGTAAGGTTATGTATTATCTCATGCACACATGTAGAGTTACGACCTATGCTACTTTCTACCCTCATGTGCTATTCATTATCTCATGTATTACCCATTACCTACTAGAAGGGGTTATAACTCATGCTTTATCCCTCACCCTCTAGTATAAGGTATGTGGATAATCTAGTCATGTCACCTTATTGTGTTAAACAAGTTATGTAAGAATGATTATTTTTCCAAGTATGTTTTACTTCAATCATTGTTCATGTATGCCATGTTGCTAGTATACTATCTCTTGCTATAATTATGCATTTTGATTATATTGCCTATCTCTTATTGCATTGTGTCCGATATACTTAGTACATTCCAACATACTAACGTATACTCTATGCCTACATGATATCACCATGTAGGAACCAGAGCCCCTATTGATTCTCCTGGTCGTGGCTAGACAGATTGTTCAAGTTAGCTTGTAGTGAGTCCTTATGTCTAGGGACAATATCTATCTTCTCTTATACTTATGTTTCGATTATTTGTTTTATATTTGGATTACCTATCGCCATTATTATAAGGGTGAGCCTGATTGCTTGTCTTGGGCCCCACTAAGTTCTATGTTTAGAGGTGTTGTTGGACATGTCTTGAACAATGCTATAAGCTTTGATTCTCTGTTGACTCTTGTTGTTTATGATATGAAAGATGTCCCTTTTCCCTGATTATTCCTATTTATGATCTTTTGTTGTTATTTTATTGCTTCTACGACTAAGGATATGTAATGATGTGCTAAGAGGCTTGCTTGGGTTCCCCTAGGGTTCCCCTTGCACTGTGTCATGTCTAGGCCCTAGGCTTGGGGTTGTGAAAAACTTGGTATCAGAGCACTAGATTGTTAGATCCTTGGAGTTCAATACAACACATCGATTAGAGTCTTATTCATGGTTCTGTTGTGCACCATGACTATGAGTAGGAGACTATGAGATATTTTAGGAGATATTTCCTTTCTTCATGGTCTAAGTCATGTTATAGAGTGGAAGTAAGTTTTCCTCCTGAAAATTGCTCTTTGCCATGCTAGTTGATCATGCCTAACTTAGGAGGAAGAAGAGCCCATGCTCCCCAGGAATAATCGGCTCATGGTGAGCTCTGGGATGCTTTCACCTTGCTAGTTCAAGCTATGGCCTCTCAAGTTAATCAAGGGGCCTAAGCTCCTCATGCTCCTACCCCAGGATCTAGAGTGAGAGACTTCATGAGGATAAACCCACCTGAGTTCTAAGGGTCAAAGGTGGATGAGGACCCCCAAGGGTTCATTGCTGAGATTTATGAGGTATTGGCCATCATAGGTGTTAGATCGGAAGGTAAGGTGGAGTTGGCGGCTTACCAACTCAATGGGGTAACATAAATATAGTTTACTCAATGAAAGAAGGGGAAGGGAAACAATAATGTGGTTCTTTAGGAGGGGTTTAAGGCGACTTTTCTTAATCGATTCTTCCCTCATGAACTTAGGGCGGCCAAGATGGTGGAGTTCATGAATTCAAAGCAAGGATCAATAAGTGTGAGGGAGTATACCTTCAAGTTCAACCAACTCTCTAAGTATGCTCCTCACTTGGTTGCTGACCCAAGGGCTAGAATGAACAAGTTCGTGATGGGTATCTCTAATTTGGTGAGTGAAGAATGCAGGCCTACTATGTTGATTAATAATATGAATTTATCCCACCTTACGACTTATGCCAAACAACTTGAGGGTGAGAATCTTAGGAAGAAGAGGAGTGGAGAGTCCAAGAGGGATCGATTTAAGGATGACCGATTCCAATAAGGTATCGAGTTTCAAGGCAAGGGTCTTCTACTACTCCAAACAAGAGGCTTGCCATGGAAGAACGGACAGATCAAGGTTCCAAGGTGATGATGCTGGAATGAGTTTTCCAAAATGCCCAAAATGTGAAAAGCATCATCATGGTAAATGCTTAAACAATTCAAGTGCATGTTACAGGTATGGGAGAGTAGGACACAAGCTTATTGATTACTCTTACATCTGGAACATGGGCAAAGAGGGTCATCCTCAAGGTCAAGGTGGTCATGTGAATGAAGAGGCACAAGGTGGGTATATTGATCAAAGAGGTGATCCAAGACATAATCATTCCCATGCTCTTCAAAGGAGGCAAGGGGTGGATGAGGCGCCCAATGTTACTATCGGCATATTGAAGTTTCCTTTTGTTGCTAATGGGCTTCATTTGTGTTCTGGATGGTTATATGGACTTTTGGTGTCTATCCCATTAGTGAGTCTATTCTTGCTAGAAAGGTCTATGGAAATTGATCTGTGGTCATGTTGCATTTAGGTCTTGACTTATGGTTTTGTTAGATTAGATGTGATGGATTTTGATGTTATTCTTGGGATGGATTGATTACATGCACAATGTGTCTCCATTGGTTGTAGAAACTGTAGAGTCAAATTCCAATTCCCTATTAAACCCATCTTTCAGTGGTAGTGAAGGGATAAGTCCATTTTTTCTTAAAGTATAATTGGTCTCTAAGGATTTCCTTTATCATCTTGCAAGAGTTGGGGGTATTGAACCTAAGTTATTTCTATTGAGTTGATTCTGGTGGTTAATGAGTCCTTAATGTCATTTCCAATATTTTGAACTTTGGGTGGCATTTTTGGTTGACTTGCACTGGTTGTGACTTTAGGTCTCATGAATAGGGTCTTTAATCCCAACCTTGTTATGTTGTGGCAGTTCTTAGTAATGATGTGTCGAGTTGTTTTCCGGAAGTGAGGAAGGGCTTGTGAATCATTTGAGGGTGATGTTGTGAATTTCGAAGGAGGTGAGGTTAGATGAAGTGAGAAGGGTGTTGTAGTGGCTTTGATGGTTTCGAATCTTCTTTGGTTGAAGGGGCCTAGTTAAGCAAGGAATTGATCCCCATCTTGATAGAACTAGAGGTCTTGGTGAGGGATGGTAAGATGGAGGTTTTCTCCCATGGGGGAGATTGTGTCTTTAGGTACTAAGGTAGGTTGTAGGTGTTTGTGTTGATGGTTTGTTTCACTTGGAAGTCCCACTCGTGAAGGGTTTGTTCTGGATGGGAAGAAAGGAAATTGAGTTTATGGCTTGAGGGTTCTTATATAGTGTTGAGGAAGATTAGCGAGGTTGCATGCAAATGGTAATTGCCTAGGGATATGGATATGGTTCATCCAATTTTTCATGCTTCTAGGTTGAGCGAATGTGTTGGGGACTCTAGTATTTTAGAATTTTTTGAAGTTGTGGTGGATAAGTTGGCCTAGGAGAAGGTCTCGGTGGGAATATTGGATAAATGGGTTGAAAAGTTGATTGGTAAGGACGTAGTGTTCGTCAAGGACCTTTTTGGAAGAGTCGTCTAGTTGATAGTGTCTCTCGGGGAGCCGGAGCAGGCATGGAGAAGCAATATCCTTACCTCTTTCACTTTATTCAAGCCCAAGATAGCAACTGATATCTTCATGTGATTTCAAGTCTTAAGTTCATCCCTAATGTCATTACATACATTAATGTTTAAATTGACAAGTTCATGATGATTTTACACTTATGTCGAGATTTTTGAAATGATGTTTAAGTATATTGTTGTATTCTTGTGTGGGCTAAAATTATCTTGTTTATGTCTCTTGTAAACCTTTCTTTTACATTCGAGGACGGATTTCCCTAATATGGAGATATTGAAACAACCCAAAAAGTGCCCGAAAATGTGCCTCAGAAGTGCTCAAAATCGTAATTTTCATATATCTCACAATCTATGCATTATTTTAGAAATTCGACTTCATACTCCTATTCGGCGAGTCAAATTGAGTGGCATATGGGTCTAATCCCGATTTTAGATCAACCACAACAAAATTCAAAATTTTAAAGTGTCAAATTCCAATGAGTGGTGCGCATTTGTGGCGCGATGCGCCCCTGTATAATTTTTGCACAATTTTTCTTGTTTGGTCCAAGTCTTTTGGGTCTTGGGGCTAAGCCTTCCCATGTATGAAAATACCTACACTTAGCCTTATTTCACCCTCATATCATTCAGGACATTCCCGAATACTCCCTCAAATACTTAGACAATATTATATCTCCAAATTTCAGGTCCCAAAACTCATCCGGATCTTAAGGTTCTAATTCAAGCTTCAAGGATTCATCTCCAATCTTCCTCAAGGATTCTACAAAGTCAAGGTATGTGGTTTCTTTCATGGGCTCCTTTCAACCATGATTCCCAAGCTTTCTTTTACCTTAAATTGCATGATTTAAAGTTGATTTACTTATGGGTCTTATGTACTACGAATTTCACTGCGCAGTGAATTAGGGTTTCATGAAAGTATGGTTGTTTCAATATGTTTTGAGCTATGAATCTAAAATCTATTGTGAGATTCAATGAAGGGTTTTGATGTATGTTGCTTGAGGGTGTTACGAAGTATCTACTGATGGTTTTATAATGAATTTTCTTTCATGATTTCACTCTTGAATTGCATAGTTTTACACTAGCACCACACACCTATCAAGTACTTGATAAAATGTCCGGTTATGGTTTTCTTGAGGAATTGAAGGTCTAATGCATGTCTATGACTATATGGTAATTAAAGGAATGTATATATGTGTGATTAAATCATGTAAAGCACCTATGGTATTGCAGGTGAATTGTTGGGCTCTCATGTTGTTATGTTCCTGGGAATCATTGAAGAGTTATTGAGTCCTTATGCGAAGGTTTATGCTCTTGTGAATAGTGAAGCCTACTAGAAGGGATTATGAACTATGTTTTAAGTTTTACCTTCTAGTATAAGGCTAATTTCTACATGTAGGGGTTATGAACTATGTTTTACTCCTTAACCTCATGTACAAATCAATGTTACTCACTTACTCATATCTATATGAAGGGGTTATGAACCATGTTAGGATTCCCCTAGTAATAGCGAGCGAACCGGGAATAGCCTTGCCTTAGAATCGGGGGGCTCCGTCGCCCGAATTGTAGTCTGGAGAAGCATCTTCGATGGTGAACCGAGCCCAAGTCCCCTGGAAGAGGGCACCAGAGAGGGTGAGAGCCCCATTGTGCCCGGACCCTATCGCACCATGAGGAGCTGTCTACAAGTAGGGATTTTTGGGAATACAACCCAAATCGGGCAGTGAATTCCGTCCAAGTCTAAATACGGGCGAGAGACTAATAGCGAACAAGTATCGTGAGGGTAAGATGAAAAGGAATTTGAAAAGAGAATCAAAGAGTGCTTGTAATTGATATTGAATCAATTTTTACTATAACTACCGTAACTTTAGTTATTATTAAGACTTTTTCTCTTATTATCACAAGGCTTAATTATGTTGTAAAACACCCTCCAAAATACAATTTAAAGTTAGCTGCTACATATAATCCAAAATTTTCTAATATTATTAAACTGTTAACTGATGATGAAGGGTTTGAACGATTTTTCGAGACTATCTTTGGTCAGTACTTGAGTATACCATAGTTCAATTACCATGGTGAGATTGTTAAGTGTTTGTTGTTTCTTGAATTGAAGCATAATAATCCAGATGAGTTAATAATTTGGCATGTCAAGGGTAACACTCTTCGCTTCACCATCAGAGACTTTGCAATTATCATTGGGTTAAAATGTACTGGCAATATCGATAAGTTTCAATATTCGGATTCAACCCCTAATAAGCGAATTGGAAAATATTTTCCAGATTCAAAGCCAAGTGCAACCAAGGGTCATCTAGTTTAGCCTGTCTTGATGGGTGTATGGGATAATATGGAGAGGCAGCCAAATGGTCATTCTATATTTTTTTACACTTATTTATTTATTAATAAAAGAGTGATTCGACTATTCCAGTTGAAGACTTTCAAGGGTTGAAGAAGGCATGTGATGTGCTGCCAAAATATGACACATTTGATACCTAAAATATGAGATTTTATGTGTTCTCAATGTGACTTTTTATGATTTTTATGGTTATTTTTGCAGAAAATATATGTTGGCTTTATTTTGGAAAAAGTTACAAATTTTATTGATTTTGAAGAACTACGGGCCCCACTACGAGTCATGACCAAAGTTACGGGTCATAGAGGCTATTTGTAGCAATTAACAGTGTTCAAAAACAAAATATGAGAATTTGAAGTTTAGCCATACGTGTTTGAGGTACGAGTCATAGTCCTTTCTATGACTCGTAGAAGGGGGCCTCGTAGCAATTAACAGTGTTGATTAAAATTGGACCAAGAAATGCAAGAGTGGACTATGAGAAGGCACTGCGATTTGTACACCAGACTATGACTCGTAGCATTGGATCATAGCAGTGAAGTCCAATATGCCAAGTGCTGACCACGAAAGCTAGATTATGGCTCATAGGTCTCCATACGAGTCATAACTACAAGCCATAGCAGACGTCGATTAGATATTTCAATTATTTTAAGGACCTTTTTGTAAATCATATAAATAGTATATGTTAGGACTTTAGGAGTAGAGTTTCTGAAATGACCCTTAAAAGCGCTCGGAAAAGTGCATCGGAAGTGTCCTGAATCGTAATTTCCATATATCTCAAAATTCGTGCGTGATATCAAAAATCCAACTTTATATTCTTGTTCAGGAGGTCAAAATTAGGGGAAAAAGGGCCTAACCCTGATTTAAGAGAAAAATATTAGCATTTTCAATTTTCCAAATGTCAAATTCTAGTAAGCTTTCTGCGTCCCTAGCGCGACGCACCAAGGGTGCGCACTAGTGTTAAAATTCTGCCAGTTTTTTACTTTGGCCAAAGACTTCCAAGTCTTGGGCCAACGTGTTCCCAAATGTGTATTTATCTATACTTAGACATATTTCACCCCTCATATCATCCTAAACATTCCCCAATACTCACTAAAACACTTAATCCATATTTTCACTCCTAAATTCAAGTCTCAAAATCTCTTTAGGATCTAAGGATTTCCTTCAAGGTTCTTCTTCAAGCTTCAAGCCTCCATTTTCAATCTTCAGTAAGAGTATATCCAAAGCAAATTTCCTTCATGGGTTCCTTTCATCCATGATACCCATGCTCTCTTTACTCAAAAATTGCATGATTTGAAGTTGATTTATTCATGGGTCTTATCTATTATGAAAATCATTGCACACTATGATGGGTCTATGAAATTGTGATTGTTTTACTATGTTTGGGGCTATAAATCTAAGGTCTATAGTGAGGTTTGATGAAGGGTCTTGATGTATATGGTTTTAGGGTGTTACCAAGTATCTATTGATAGCTTTACACTGATTTTTCTAGCATGATTTCACTCTTGAATTGCATGGTTTTACACTAGCATTGCACACCCTCTAAGTGTTTGATAAAATGTCCAGTTATGCTTTCTTGAGGAATTGAAGGTCCAACGCATGTGATATGATATGAATGATGTTATGAAGATAGAAAGATCTTGTGCATATGATACATTCTATATAAAGTGTTGCGTTAGACCACGCCCAATCCGGGGTGACTAAGAACCCGGATAACCTAGTTGAGGGCTTATTATCTCAAACACTAGGGTGGTAGGTGAGATTGCCACTAACCTAGTTGAGGGGTTTGTACCTCACACACTAAGGTGATGGGTGCGATCATTGCTAATCTTGTTGAGGGGTTTATAACTCATACACCAGGGTGATGGGTACGATCATCGCTAACCTAATTGAGGGGTTTGTACCTCACACACTAGGGCAATGGGTGAGATCATCATCAACATACCAAGGGGTTTGTACTTTGAAAATCTAGCTTGGTCTCTTCTACACCTATAATATTCTATATAAGCATGAATTACTTAAGCATTAGTCATACATGCCATATTGTTATATTATGCCTATTGACTATTGTTATGCATTTCAATTATGATGCCTATCACTTGTTCCATTACGTCATACATACTTAGTACGTTCAAACATACTAACACATACTCTTCCCTACATGATATCACCATGTAGGAACTGGAGCCCAAGTTGATCATCCTCTTCCTCCACGTGGCTAGTTCGGTGCTACTCAAGCTTGTTAGTGAGTCCTCCATTCCGAGGATATTTATCTATATTTTTCTTATTGTGTATTTAGACACACTTCCATATGTTCTATTTTTACTATGAGGGTGATCCCGGTTTCTTTGTCTTGGCCCCCGCTTTTATATTTGTAGTAGAGGTGTTTGTTGGATATGCTATGTATTTATGGTATGAGCTTTGGACTCTTTCTTTCTTGACTATGGTGTTATGAAAGCTTTTCCCTTAGTCTGTTCACCCCTATTCTTGTTCTTTACGTTTTTTATATGCTTTCGCAACCAATAATGTGTACCCATAAGGCAAGAGGCTTGTTTGGGGTTCCTTCGGGTTCCCCATTCATCATGTCACGTCTAGGCCCTATGATTGGGTCTTGACAAACTTGGTATTAGAGCACTAGGTTCACAGATCCTTGAAGTCCAACACCGCGTAATTAGAGTCCTATTCATGGTTGTGAAGCGTGCCATGACTATGAATATGAGGCTATGAGGCATTTTAAGAAGTGTTTCCCTTCTTAATTTTCTAAGTCATAATGTAGGTTTGTGGTAAATTTTTCAAACTAAAAATTGTTCTTTACTATTCTAGATCATGACTAACACTCGAGGAAGAAGGGCCCAAACTCCCGAGGAGCAACCTACTAATGGTGAGCTCCGGGATGTGCTCACTATGCTTGCCCAAGTTGTGGCCAACCAAGTCAATCCAGGGGCCCAACCCCCACATGCTACTACCCAGGAGCTAGATTGAGGGACTTCATGCAGATGAATCCTCCAGTGTTCCATGGGTCAAAGGTGGATGAAGATCAACAAGAGTTCATTGATGAGATCTACAAGATTTTGAATATCATGGATATTGGGCCTATTGATAAAGTGGAGTTGGCAGCGTACCAACTCAAAAGGGTAGACCAAATATGGTATGATCAATGGAAGGGGGAGAAGGGAATTAGTAATGTGGTGCTTTAGAAGGAGTTCAAATTGGCTTTTCTTAATCGATTCTTCTTTCTTGAGCTTAGGGAATCTAAATTGGTAGAGTTTATGAATTTAAAGCAAGGTTCCATGAGTGTGTGGAAGTATACCCTCAAGTTTAATCAACGTTCAAAGTATGCTCCTCATTTGGTGGCCGATTCTAGATCTAGGATGAACCAGTTTGTGATGGGGGTCTCTGAATTGGTGAATGAAGAATGCTAGTCCCTCTTTACTATTTAGTGACATGGACTTGTCCGGATTGATGATATATCCCGAGCAAATGTAGGAGGAAAAGTTGAGGAAGAGGAGAGGTCATGAGGCTAAGAGGGCCCATTTTGAGGGTAAGTTCAAAAGAGGTAGCTGGCTCCATCAACCCTGAGGACCTTCTCATGCTACTAATAGGGGTTGGCCAATAACCTCCCTAGGCCTTAAGGTGCTGGTGGTGTGGCCCCTATTGATATATGTCCTAAATGTGGAGGGGGTCATAGGTGCCCATGCTTGAAAGGTTCTAATGAATGCTTTGAATGTGGGGGAGTTCGGTCACAAGAAGATGGATTGTCCAAGAAACTGTGGCAAAGGTCAGGGTGCAAATATGGTTCCATTGGGTAGGGGTGGTCATCAAGATGGTTCCCCAAGGCACAATCAGTTTTATGCTCTATAGGGGAGGCAAGGGGTTAGTGAGGTCCCCGATGTTGTTACCGGTATGTTGAAAATCTTTTGACTTTAATGTATATTATTTGATTGATCCGGGTGCCACACTTTCCTTTGTTACCCCTTTTGTTGCTAAAAGGTTCCACGTCGACCCCGAGTTGTTGCATGAGTCATATGATGTGTCTACTCCTATTGGTGTATCTATGGTTGCTAGGAAAGTTTATAGAAGTTGTCCTATGTGAATGTTGCCTTGAGTGTTGTCTTGTGATCTTGTTGAGTTAGACATGGTCGATTTTGATGTCATTCTTGGGATAGATTAGTTGCATGCCTACTATGCTTCTATTGATTGTAGGACCTGTAGGATCAAATTTCCAAATGAATCCATCCTTGAGTGGAAAAGTCAAGATGTCGTGATCAAGGTAGATTCATCTCTTGCATTAAAGCCCGTAAGTTGATCTCTAAGGGGTGTCTTTACCATCTTGTGAGGATTAGGGATGTGGAGCCTAAAGTCTTTCCCATAGAGTCGATTCTGATTGTAAATGAGTTTCTTGATGTCTTCCCAAATGACCTTCCAGGTGTTTCTCCCAAAAGGGAAATAGACTTTAGCATAGACCTCCTCCACGATACTCAACTCATTTTTGTTCTCCCTTACCGTATCACCTCGGTGGAGTTGAAGGAGCAATTGAGGAACTAATTGGAGAAGAGATTTATTAAGCCTGTCCAATCACCTTAGGGTGCTCCAGTGTTGTTTGTGAAAAATAAATATGCGTCCTTTAGAATGTGTATTGATTGTCGACAACTCAATAGGGTTAATATAAAGAATAGGTATCCTCTTCCAAGGATTGATGACTAGTTTGACCAATTGCAAGGGGCTATCCATTTGTCTAAGATTGATCTTCAGTCCGCATATCATCAAGTGAAGATGAGGGAGTATGATAGTCCCAAGACGGCCTTTTGGACTAGATATGAGTATTATGAGTTTGTTGTGACGTCTTTTGGGTTGAACAATGCACCGATCATCTTCATGGATCTTATGAATAGGGTCTTCAAACCCTACCTTAATTCCTTTGTTGTGATCTTCACTGATGATATATTGATCTACTCACATAGTAGGGAGAAACATATGGGTCATTTTAGGCTTGTGTGGCAAAGATTGAGGGAGAAAAAATTTTATGCTAAGCATGAAAATGTATGCTAAGTATGAAAAGTGTGAATTTCGATTGAAGGAGGTTACATTCTTAGGTTATGTGGTGTCGAGGGATGGTAATAAAGTGGATCCTAAGAATATCGAGGTGATTAGAAATTGGCATAGACATTGACCCCGTCAGATATTAGGAGCTTCTTAGACCTAGCAGGTTATTATAGGAGTTTGTGAATAGGTTCTCCTCCATTGCTTCCCCTATGACAATATTAACTCAAAAGAAGGTTAAGTTTGTGAGGACCGATGAGTGTGAGAGGAGATTTCAAATATTGAAAGACAAACTTTTGTCTGCTCCTATATTGTCACAACCGGATGGGCTTGAGGGGTTATTTTATGTATTGTGATGCTTCCTGGGTTGGTTTGGGTTGCGTGTTGATGCAAAATGGTAAGGTCATATCTTATGGTTCTACACAACTCAAGGTTCATGAAAGGAACTACCCTATCCATGATCTAGAGTTAGCCATCATTATGTTTGCATTAAAGATTTGGCGTCACTACTTGTATGTGATGTATGTTGATATGTTCACCGATCATAAGATCCTCCAATATGTCTTCACTTCAAAAGATCTCAACTTGAGGAAAAGAAGATGGTTAGAACTTCGAAAAGTCCATGACATGAGAGTGTATTATCATCCGGTTAAGGAAAATATTGTGGATGATGGTTTGAGTAAGGTGTCTATGTGTAGTCTAGCTCATCTTAATGGTGGTGATAAGGAAATGGCCAGGGAGGTGCATCAATTGGCTAGATTGGGGGTTACGCTGGAAGAGGTTTGTGATGATGATGTTGTTATTATTGATGGGTCTAAGTCTGTTGATTGATAAGGTGATAGCAAAATAAGATCTTGACTCCTCCTTGCTTGAATTAAAGGCCTTAGTTAAAGGAGGCAGAGTAGAGGTTTTCTCCCAAGGGGAAGATGGTGCACTTAGGTACCAAGGAAGGTTGTATGTGCCTTGTGTTGATGGTTTGAGGGAGAAAATCCTTGATGAGGCCCATAATTTTCCTTATTCTATCCACCTCGGTTCCACCAAAATGTATAAAGACTTAAGGGATGTGTATTGGTAGGGAGGCATGAAGAGGGGCATTGCCAAATTCGTTTCTGGTTGCCATAGTTGTCGATAAGTCAAAGACGAACATGAAAGGCTGGGCGGCCTAATCCAAGACATAGAATTCCCACTTGGAAGTGGGAGGTGATTAATATAGATTTTGTGGTTGGGTTGCCCAAGACTAGTAAGGGTCTTGATTCTGTATATGTGGTGGTTGATAGGATGATGAAATCGGCTCACTCCGGTTAAGACTGCATATGGAGCTGAAGATTATGCAACGTTATACATTCATGACTTGGTAAGGTTGCATGGGGTTCCTTTGTCCATCATATCAGATTGTGGGGCATAATTTACTTCATATTTTTTGAGATCTTTCCAAAGGGGTCTTGGTACTAGAGTTAAGCTTTCTATGGCCTTCCACCCTCAAATGGATGACCAAGCCGAGAGGACCATCCAAACCCTTGAGGATATGCTTAGAGCATGTGTGTTGAAGCTTAAAGGTAGTTGGGATAAACATAATTTTCCTTTGATTGACTTTGCCTACAACAATAGCTATCATTCTACCATCGGTATGGCACTATTTGAGGCTCTTTATGGTAGATGTTGTAGATCACTGGTTGGGTGGTTTGTGGTTGGTTATATAGCTTTGTTGGGATATGATCTAGTTATGAAGGCTCTTGAGAAGGTTAGGGTGATTAGAGGAAGCTTAAAGATGACCCAAATTCACCAAAAGTCCTATGCCGATATGAGGAGAAGGGATCTTGAATTCCAAGTTGGTGATTGGGTTTATTTGAAGGTGTCACCCCCATTTTGTTAAGAAGGGAAAGTTGAGCCCACGGTATGTTAGTCCTTATGAGGTCATAAGAAGGGTTGGCAAGGTAGCTTACGAGTTGAGGTTGCCTGGTGAGATGGAATTGGTTCATTTGGTGTTTCAAGTCTCTATGTTGAGGAAATATATGGGTGATCGTAATGCTATTATACCTCTTGATGTTGTGGGGGTTGTTGAGGATAACTTGACTTATGAGGAGGTTCCAGCTCAGATTTTGGATAGGCAAGTGAAAAGATTGAGGAACAAGGAGGTGGCATCCATTAAGGTCCTTTGGAGGTACAAACAAATTGAAAGTGTTACATGGGAGGCTGAAGCAGACATGTAAAAGCTGTATCCTTTATCTTTTCCACTCCACTCAAGCCTGACGTACTAATTCTAAGTCCTTTATGTGATTTCAAGTCTTAAATTTCAGCCCCTATGTCATTCATATGCATTCGTGTTTAAGTTGGTAAATTTATGATGATTTTGCACTTATGTTGAGGTTTTGAAAATGGTGTTTTAAATATAATGTTGCATTCTTGTTGAAGCTAAATTGTTTATGATAACTCTAATCTTGTACATCTCATTTACATTCAGGAATGAATGTTCCCATGGGGGATATATTGAAACGACCCCCAAAAATGCCAAAAAATGTGCCTTGAAAGTGCCCGGAATCGTAATTTCCATATATCTCAAAATTCATGCGTGATATCAAAAATCTAACTTCATATTCTTGTTCAGGGGGTCAAAATTAGGGGTACAAAGGTCTAACCTAATTTTAGAGCAAATGATTAGCAATTATGATTTTCCAAATGTCAAATTCTAGTGATCTTTTCGCGCCCCTGGTGCGACGCGCCAAGGGCGCGCACTAATGTTAAAATTCTGTCAGTTTTTGACATCAGTCTAAGACTTTCAAGTCCTAGGATTAAGTGTTCCAAAACGTGTATTTACCTATACTTGGCTATATTTCACCCACATATCATCCTAAACATTCCCCAATACTCACTAAAACACTTAGCCATATCTTCACTCATAAATTCAAGTCTCAAAATCTCTTCCGGATCTAAGGAATTCCTTCAAGGTTCTTCTTCAAGCTTCAAGCCTCCATTTTCGATCTTCACCAAGAGTCACTCCAAAGCTAACTTTTCACCCATGATACCTGTGATCTCTTTACTCAAAAATTGCATGATTTGAAGTTGATTTGTTCGTGGGTCTTATCTATTATGAAAATCACTGCACACTATGATAGGTCTATGATATTGTGACTGTTTTACTATGTTTGGAGCTATGAATCTAAAGTATATGGTGAGGATTGATGAAGGGTCTTGACGTATATTATTTGAGGGTGTTACCAAGTATCTATTTATGGCCTACACTGATTTTTCTAGCATGATTTCACTCTTGAATTTTCAAGTTTTACACTAGAATTGCACACCCTCTAAGTGTTTGATAAAATGTCCGATTATGGTTTCTTGAGGAATTGAAGTTACAAGGCATGTGATATGATATGAATGATGTTATGATGACGAAAGAGCTTGTGAATATGATACATTCTATATAAAGTGTTGCATTAGACTATGCCTGATCCTGGGGGACTAAGAGCTTGTGCATATGATACATTCTATATAAAGGTGAAATTGCCACTAACTTAGTTGAGGGATTTATACCTCACACACCAGGGTGATGGGTGCGATCATAACTAACCTAGTTGAGAGGTTTGTACCTCACACACCAGGGTTATGGGTGCGATCATCACTAACCTAGTTGAGGGGTTTGTATCTCTCACACAAGGGAGATGGTTGAGATCATCATCAACCTACCAAAGATTTTGTACTTTGGAAATGTAGCTTCATCTCTTCTACACCTATGATATTCTATATAAGAATGAGTTACTTAAGCATGTTTCACTTAAGCATTGATCATACATACCATATTGTTATATTATGTCTATTGCCTATTGTTATGCATTTCGATTATGGTGCTTATCTCTTATTGCATGGCATCCTACATACTTAGTACATTCAAATATACTAATGCATATGCTTTCCTA
Organism: Solanum clarkiae; assembly: GCA_011800125.2. Classification (NCBI taxonomy): domain Eukaryota; kingdom Viridiplantae; phylum Streptophyta; class Magnoliopsida; order Solanales; family Solanaceae; genus Solanum; species Solanum clarkiae. Next base: position 96,835 of record JAABOM020006305.1, on the reverse strand, counting down.
CATGATATCACCATGTAGGAACTGAAGCCTAAGTTGATCATCCTCCTTCTCCACATGGCTGGTTTGGTGCTACTCAAGCTAGTTGGTTAGTCCTCCATTCTGGGGATGTTTGTCTTTGTTTCTCTTATTATGTATTGAGACACTCTTCCTTTTGTTCTATTTTGACTATGAGGGTGAGCCCGATTGCTTTGTCTTGGCCCCCGTTCTTATCTATGTAGTAGAGGTACTTGTTAGACATACTATGTATCTATGATATGAGCTTTTGACTCTTTGTTTCTTGACTATGGCATTATGCAAGCTTTCCCTTTAGTCCCTTCGCCCCTATTCTTATTCTTTATGTCTTTTATATGCTTCTGCGACCAATGAGGTGTACTGATAAGGCAAGAGGCTTGTTTCGGGTTCCTTTGGGTTTCCCATTAGCCCTGTCACGTCTAGGCCCTAGGCTTGGGTCGTGACATTTTCATTAGTTTTTAAATACTCTTCTTATCATTGTAGTTTGTATAGAGGTTGAGAGATAATTTTTAGGGTTTACTTTGAGACTCAAATTTGAGGATTTAGATTCACTTGTGGATTAATTTCATCCTTCAAGCTTGTGATTCTAATTTCCAAAAAAAAAAGGTTTTCTTATTCTTCAATTTTCTTGGGTACGAAATCTTCCATGTATAATAATTTCATTGTTGATTTGTGTGCCCAATCCATGAGTGGCTAAACCAAGAACTTGGGGTTATGAAAACCATGAGTAGCTAGCTTAATAACTCGGATTATCTACACTTCTTGAGTTGGGTATTTCCATGTATTATTTATTTTCCTTCATTTTGCTTTTTGTTTAATGGTGGTCAACATTAAACCTCACCTAGTGTCATGATCCCAATCAAGGTAGTGATGAATAGGAAAAGGAAATGGGTGGCAAAATTTAGTTGATGTGATCTCGTCTAATCAACCAAACCCGGCTAAGGAGAGGTTGACCAGGACAGTAGCTAACGGTTAGTTTAGCACATTATGGTATTCGGCCAAGTTACATAGTGAAATTCGAATGTCACGAACTAAGCCTAGGGTCTAGATATGAAAAGTGCAAGGAGAACCCGAAAGGACCCCAACCAAGCCTCTTAGCATATCATTACACATCCTTGGTCGCGGAAGCAATAAAATAGCAACAAAAGAGTAGAAACAGGGATAACTGGGGCTAAGGTACATCATTCATATCATAACAACAAGAGTCAAGAGAGAGTCAAAGCTCATAACATTACACATGTCATGGCCAACAAAACCTCTAATATATAAATAAGAGAGGGGGCCAAGACAAGCAATCGGGCTCACCCTCATAGTCAACATTTACATAAAAGAAGGATAGTCTCAGAACATAGCATAAGACAATAAGCAACGTCTGCAAAATGGAGGACTCACCAACAAGCTTGAGTGAAATCATACTAGCCACGTGGATGGAGATGCTCAAGCGAGGATTCTGTTCATACTTGGTGACATCATGTCAGCATAAAGTATGTGTTAGTACATTTGAATGTACTAAGTATGTAAGATGTAATGCAGCGAGTGATAAGTACCATAATCAAGATACAAACTATAGACAATGAATAGGCATATAGCAATATGGCACGCGTGGTAGATTCTATGTTGTAAATCATGATTATATAGAACATTATACATGTGTAAGAAGAGACCACTATCATATTGTTGGATAGTCGCACCCTACCACCCTTGCTGATTGAGGCACTAACCCCATCAATTGGTTGGTGGATCGTCATATCCTAGCACCCTCGGTGGCCGAGGTACAAGCCCCCTGACATGGTTGGTGGATTATCACACCCTACAACCCTTGGTAACCGAGGTACAAACCCCCTCGACATGGTTATCAAGGTATAAACCCCTCGACATGGTTATCAAGGTATAAACCCCTCGACGTGGTTACCCGGTGCACAACCCCCAAGTAAGGCATGGTCACATTCCAACACCATATAGGAAAAAATCAAATACATACATTCCTTTCACCATTATATAGTCATTCAACTCATAAGACATGTATTAGACCTTCGATTCCTCAAGAAAACCATAATCGGACTTTTTATGGAACACTTGGAGGGTGTGCAGTGCTAGCGTAAAACCATGCAATTTAAGAGTATTATCATGCTAGAAAATTTAGTGTAAAACCATCAATAGATACTTGGTAATACCCTCAAGAAATATACATCAAAACCCTTCATGAAATCTCACATTAAATCTTAGATTCATAGCTCAAAACATGCCACAACAGTCATAATTTCATGAAAGTCTAACATATTGTTCAGTGAAATTCATAATACATAAGACCCATGAGTAAATCAACTTTAAATCATGCAATTTAGTGTAAAAAGAAGCTTGGGTATCACGGGTAAAAGGAACCCATGAAAGAAACCCACATACCTTAGCTTTGGAGAATAACTTGATGAAGATTGGAGATGGAGACTTGAAGCTTGAATGAGAACCTTCAGATCCGGATGAGTTTTGAGACATAAAATTACAAGTGGAATATTTGGATAAATGTTTAAATGAGTATTAGGGGATGTCTTTAGATATATGAGGCTGAAATAATGCTAAATATAGGCATTTTCATGCATGGGAACACTTAGGCCCAAGACTAAATTTCTTGGACCGAGATAGAAAACTGGACATAAAAATACATAGAAGCGCACCCTTAGCGCGTCGCCCAGGGGCACGGATCATCTCTGGAAATCGCATTTTTGCGATCTTCAAATTTTTCTACGGTTGCTCTTAAATCGGCGTTAAACCCATTCTCCACTTAATTAGATCCCCTGAACAAGAATATGAAGTTGGATTTTTGATATCACACACAAAATTTGAGATGTATGGAAATTACGATTATGGGCACATTTTCGAGCACTTTTTGGGGTCATTTCATCGACCTTCGCCTTTGCCCAAGGTTTGAAAGAAATTAAGTTACCGTCTTGCATGAAATATCCTAATTTAGGTTGTATTATCCAGGGTGTTTGAGTTAGTGAATCATGGGGAACACAATTTCTCAAGTTGCTCTCCAATTTGATTGACTGTATGTTTTATTAGTATAGTTTTATTTTACCATGAACCATTGCAACCCCCCCTCCACCTTTTGAGAATAGAGTTATTTGATTTTTGAATTAATTTTTGGTGAATCAATGTGGCAAAGCTCTGTAAAAATTCCCTTGGGATTCGACCCTAACCTATGGTTACATTTTATATTTGACAACAATCGCTTTATCCTAAAAGTGAGAGGCACTGCTTGAGCATGATCAAAATTAATGGCGCCTTTGCCGAGGAATACGGAGAGGTTTTGACTTGATTTCACAATCAGTTAATTCAAGTGTTGATTTCTTAATTCTCTTGTATTTTACTTTTGTTTTTGTTTATGTTGTACAGTTTCTATTGCAGGGCACACTTGGTATATGCCTAATACGAGGAGCCAAGGAGGACCCTTATCTCTACTTAATATTGAGATCCAATGTATTGCAAGGAGAATGGCCCAAGAAAACATGGATATTATGGTTGATGAAGTCATGGAACGAAATGATGATGATGTTGGTAGAGAGAAAAATAAACCACCAAGGGAAAATAGGCCACAGCATAGTGAGTTCAACAAGAATGCATATGGTTGGAATCAATATCGGTTGAATCCTCTGGCCATGGATGCCATAGGTGCTATAGTTTTGCCACCACTACCGACCGACACTATGTTTACGGTGTCAAGTGGATTACTTCAAATGCTTCAGAACCATTGTTTGTTTGCACTGTTACCTACTGAGGATCCTCACAGTCATCTTTATAATGTTGCTTTATGTGTAAGAGTGTGATGGGTATACAAAATCTTTCAATGGATGTTATTAGGTTACTGTGTTCCCTCTATCCCTTACCGGCAATACAATAATATGGTTGTCAGAACTCCCATAGAGCTCAATCACCAGTTGGACAGAATTACAAAGAGCCTTCTTGGAGAGATACTTTCCATGGTCCAAAAGGCTCAAACTTAAGGATCAAATCAATAACTTAGAGTAATTGTCGGGCGATTCTATTAGAACAACGTTGGAGAGGTTCACCGTATGTTTGAGAATGGCTCCGAACCATAAGATCGTGGATGATGCCTTAGTGTAGATTTTCTATCGGGTCCTTGATTAGAATAGTCAAGCATGTGCCGATACTATCATGGGAGGCATGTTCTTAGATCAACTATTCGAAATGATGAAGGAAAGGATGGAGCAAGTAGTTAAGATCTATAGAGCATGGAGGCAAAGGGAGAGAGCTAGTACAAGGAGCTCATGTGCGGCGAGTATTAGTTTCGGAGCAAGTAAAAATCAATGATGAGATCACGCAACAACTTTCCCAACTCCAAACGAGTGTGGACTTGGTATTGAAACAAACCCAAGAAAGTGTTCATGTTGTAGTCCACCAACCTCTAAGAGTGCCTATGTATGGTGAGTCACATTATGATGAAGATGCTTGCTTTGTTAGAGATCAAGTAGTGGATTTTCAAAACAATGTCCAAGGTTCCAATCCGGACTATTGACGTCAAGGTTCCAGAAAAAAAGGTAGGAACTACAACCGAGAGGATGCATATAAAGATAACTTTTAGGGTTATTTTGAGACAGATAGGGTGCCAGAAGCCGAGTAGGGCTGAAGAGATAGGTAGAGAAATGGTCCTTATGTGCCTCCTGATAATCGTGAGGACGATTTTAGTAATTCAAGAATAGAAGAGTTGTTTGAAAAATTGTTGAAGAAGGCCAAAAATCAAGATGATACTCCGAAAGGGATGAAATCGGATATTTCAAGTATCAACCTAAAGATAGATTCTCATTCAGTAGTCATCAAGAAACTCAAACAACAATTTGGTCAAGTGTCCCTCCAATTGAACCAATGCCAAAAGGGTACATTACCGAGCAATAAGATTCAAAACCATAAGAATGAGGGACATTTCATGGCAGTTATGACAAGGAGTGGAAAAAGTACCATTGAACTTCCAATACCAATGGTTGTTAATGAGGATCGTGAAAAGAATGTTGATGATAAAGTCGAGGTTGAGGAAGAACGTTTGGCTAACAATGGGGTGAGAGGTGAAGTGGTGAAGGAGCATGAAAAGAACAAGACCATCCCAAGACCTCCTTGTCACAGCCCAAGACTAGGGGCCTAGATGTGACATAGCGAATAAGAAACCGAAGGGACCCCAAACAAGCCTCTTAGCATATTAATCACACATCTTTGGTCATAGATGCAAAATAAACCACAACAAGAGATATAATAAAGGGAAATGGGACTAAGGGAAGTCATTGATATTCATAAATGCATATAAGAGTCAAACTCATGGCATAAGTATATCATAATATTCAACAACACCTTTGTCATGGAAGGGAGCTGGGGCCAAGACACTTTCCGGGCTCACCCTCATAATAACAAGAGTTCAACATAAAGAAGTTCCAAAATAGAAAGAGTAGTGTAGATAGTGTCCTCGTAGTTGAGGACTCACCAATGCTTATCTCTGAACTACCAAACTAGCCCGTGGAGGATAATCAAGAGGACTTCCGGTGCCTATATGGTAACATCATGTAGGCATAGAGTATGCGTTAGTATATTTCAATGTACTAAGTATGTGGGATGCAATGCAACAAGAAATAAGCCAATATAGTCAACATGCATAATCATAAGCAATGGATATATAATCTTAATATGGCATGCATGATCAATTCTCATGATAAAACATGCTTGTAAATCATTCTTCTTGCTTAATACATATAGCGTACATATGTGGGAAAAGACCTTAACCGACATAGACTAAGTAGCTACAATTTGGAATCCAAGGCATGACACCCCATCGGTCAGGTGGACCGGTATGACACCCCCAACTAAGTGTGGTCTACTTGCCAAGGCAAACTAAACATGATAACGTGACTAGATAGATCCACTAATATAGCAAGAGTAATAAATGTAATAATCATAATCCTATGATAACACATAGTTTAGAGACTAAAGACTTTATGTAAGGATCCCTTGAGTTGAGACACCATCTTAAGCCTCTATCGGTGCTAAGTCAAATCCCACGAAATATTTGAAATAATTGTAACTTGTATAACTTGTAAGAAATATGGAAACATGACATGAGTAGGTCTTGAAAAATGCTTGACCCCTAGTAGTGATCCTAACTTGAGCAAGAGGGTAGATCATAATCATACATGAACCCTTGCTTTAACATGAATGGCTCATAAGAGGTAAAATTCTTGAAATAGGGCTTAACATGATACTTGTAAAATCATAGATGTTTTTTATGAATTCAATACATACTTGAAAGACCTTAATCATCATATAGTCACTTGACTTGTAAATCATGAAATCGATCATCAATAACTTGAGATTTCTTGTTATGTCTTTTTATCAAACACTTGGTGGGTTCATGATCCTAATTCAAAATCATGCAATTCGAGAGTGAAATAAGATGAGTAAACTCAATGAAAATTAATTCATCAACATGTAGTAAAATCCTTATGTAGGATACCTTGAAATCCATTACAAAAACTCATGATAAAGCATAGGTTCATAGCTTAAAACATGAATAGTCCCAATGGATATAATCAAATCATGGTATAATCTTGAAATAGATAGTCATGTATAATCAATCAATATTTCATAAAACCCCAACATAATTTATGCTTAAAATTGATAATAAAAGATACCAATAAGTAACACAACTTGGAAACATGCAATTTTTATGAAAAGGGAAGGTTGGGCTCCATGGGTGAAAGGACCCAATGGATGAAACCCACATACCTTAAACCTTGAATTCTTTGAGGTGAATTTGAGGTAGTCTTAGATCTTGAAATGAATACTTGAGTTCCAAAGTTGACCTTAAGATCCTCATATTTGAAAGAGAGAAATGATAGAGTCTTAAAGGGGTTTGAGAGTGGTTTTTGTGAGTTATATAGTTGAAAATAGAAAAATATGGGTGATTTAGTGTTCTAGTGAGCATAGAGCTATGACCCTATGCCCTTGGGCGCATAAGGAAAACTAAGGAAAATAATATACTGGTTCACATCTAGTCCGTGACGTGGACACATCACGGAGGTAGTTTTTGTGCTGATCCGCGCCCAGTCCGCATCTTGGCCTGGTCGTAGATGTACACTAGAAATTGAAATTAGCGAAAATTATTTTTTACTACGGATCCTTTATAATCTGGGTTATACCTATTCCCTACTCAATTTTCCCCTTGCTCAAGAATATGAAGTCGAATTTTTGATATCACGCACGAATTTTGAGATATATAAAAGTTACGATTATGGGCATTCTGAAGCACATTTTGGGGTGTTTCAATATCTCTCCCTTGGGAACATCCGTCCCCGAATATCAAAAACATGCATAAGAGGAGTAATTATGAAGATTTCAGCCCGAAATGAATGCAACAAATGCACTTAAACATCATTTTCAAAAATCTCAACATGAATGCCAAAATTCATCATAAACATGTTACCATAAACATAAATGCATACAAAATGACATTAGGGCTAAAACTTAAGACTTGAAATCATATAGGGAACTGATATTAGTACCTTCATCTTGTGTAGAGTGAAAGAGATGTGGGCATCGCTTTTTCATGTCCGCCTCGGCTTTCTATGTGGCACTTTCAACTTTCTGATTCCTCCAAAGGACCTTAATGGAACCTGCATCTTTGTTTCTCAACCTCTTCACTTGTCTATTCAAAATCTCCATCGAGATCTCCTCATAGGTCAAATTATCTTCTACAATACCCACAACATCCAAGGGCACTATAGCACTTGGGTTACCCATACATTTTCTCAACATGGGCACATAGAAGACTGGATGAACCATATTCATCACCATATGTAACTCCAACTCATATGCAACCTTACCCACTCTCCTAAAAACTCTATAAGGACCCACAAATCTTGGGCTTAATTTCCCTTTCTTGCCCATTTGAACCACATCCTTCATAGGTGAGACTTTTAAGTGAACCCTATCACCAACCTTAAACTCAAGATCTCTTCTCCTCACATTGGAGAAGGATTTTTGTCTACTTTGTGCTATTTTCAATCTCTTCCTTATCATCCTCATATTCCCCAAAGCTACTATGACCATATCCGAACATAGAAAAACCATCTCCCCCACTTCAAACAGTCCAACCAGGGATCCACAATGCGTACCATATAAAATTTCAAAGGGAGCCATACCAATGCTTGAGTGGTTGCTATTGCTGTAGGCAAACACAATAAGTGAAAGATGTTCATCCGAACTACCTTTAAACTCCAAAACACAAGATCTAAGCATATCCTCAAGAGTTTGGATAGTCCTCTTGGCTTGACCATCCTTTTGAAGGTGAAAAGTCATGCAAAGCATAACTTTGGTACCAAGATCTCTTTGGAAGGACCTCCAAAAGTGAGAAGTGAATTGAGCACCACGATCAGAAATGATAGACACGGGCACCCCATACAATCTAACAAACTCATGTATATATAACTTGGCAGAATCTTCAGCACCATAAGTGGTTTTGACAAGTAGAAAGTGAGCCGACTTTCTCATTCTATCCACGACAACTCAAATAGAGTCAAAGTGTTTCCTACTCTTATACAACCCAACCACGAAATCCATGTTGATCTCTTCCCACTTCCAAGCAGGAATCCTTATGTCTTGGTCTAGGTCACCCGACCGTTGATGTTCGGCTTTCACTTGCTAACAATTGTGACATCCGAATATGAACTTGGCAATGTCCCTCTTCATAGCACCCCACCAATACACCTCCATCAAGTCTCTATACATCTTTGTAGAACTGAGGTAAATAAAATAGGATGAATTATGGGCTTCCTTCAAGATCAACTCCCTTAAATCATCAACATTAAGCACACACAACCTACCTTGGTACCTAAGGGCTCCATCTCCCCTTTGGAAGAAACCCTCCACTTTACCATCTTTTACCAAGGCCTTCAACTCTAACAATATGGAATCAAGATCTTGTTTTCCCTTTACCTCCTCAATCAAAGAAGATTTAGAACCAACAACAACCACTACACCACCATTTTTAACCTCATCTAACCTAACCAGCATTCTAGCTAATCGATGAACTTCTCTAGCCACCTTTTTGCCACCATCATCAACATGAGCTAGACTACCTATGGACACTCTACTTAGAGCATCGACCACAACATTAGCTTTGCCAGGGTGATAATGCACACTTATATCATAATTTTTAAGGAGATCTAACCATATTTTTTATCTCAAGTTAAGATTTTTTTGGGTGGACACATATTGGAGACTCTTGTGGTCAGTAAACATATCAATATGAATTCCATATAAGTAATGACGCCAAATTTTTAAAGAAAACACCATGGCAGCTACTTCAAGATCATGGGTGGGATAATTCTTCTCATTCACCTTAAATTTGTCTAGAGGTATATGCTATCACCTTGTCATTTTGCATTAGAACACACCCCAAACTAATTCTTAATGCATCACAATATACCACAAACCCTTCCAACCCACCCAGTAGAGCTAAGATAGGATTGGAGACAAGCTTATCTTTCAAGGTTTGGAAACTCTTTTCACATTCATCAGCCTACATGAGTTTTGCCTTCTTTTGAGTCAACTTTGTCATAGCAGAAGCAATAGAAGAAAAATCATTCACAAACCTCTGGTACTAACCCGCCAAATCCAAGAAACTCCTAATATCCGATGGAGTCAAGGGTCTAGGCCAATTTCTACTCACCTCCATCTTTTTAGAATCTACCTTAATCCCATCACTCAACACCACATGCCTTAGAAAAGCAACCTCTTTCACACAAAATTAAAAATTTTCATATTTAGCATACGACCTTTCCTCCCTTAAGATTTGTAATACCACCCTAAATTGATTCACATATACTTCCTCAGTCCGCGAAAAAATCAATACATCATCGATAAAGACCACCACAAACATGTCAAGGTAGGGTTTAAAGACCCTATTCATGGGATCTATAAATATAGTCGGTGCATTTGTCAACCTAAAGGGCGTAACAACAAACTCAAAGTGCCCATACCTAGTCCGAAAAGCTGTCTTGAGAATATCACACTCCCTCACCTTCCCTTGGTGGTATCCAGACCGAAGATCAATCTTAGAAAAGTGACTAGCCCCTTGTAGATCATCAAAAAGGTCATCAATCCTTGGTAAACGGTACTTGTTCTTTATAGTAACCCTATTAAGTTGCTGATAATCAATGCACATTCTAAAAGAAACATCATTTTTCTTCACAAATAACAATGGTGCATCCCAAGGAGACTTAATAGGACTTATGAAACCCTTCTCCAACAAATTATTTAATTGATTCTTTTACTCTTCCAATTCTATCGAGGCCATACAGTAAAAGGGAGTGGAAATGGGTTGACTGTCGGGAAGGAGGTTTATACCAAAGTCTATTTCTCTTTTGGGAGGAAAAAAGGGAAGCTCATTGGGAAAGACATCAAGAAACTCATTAACCCTCAGAACCAACTCAATGGGAAGGACTTTTGGCTCAACATCTCTAACCCTCACAAGTTGATAAAGGCAACCCTTAGAAATCAACTTTTGGGCTTTAAGACAAGAAATAAATCTACCCTTGACCATTACATCACGAGTTTCCCACTCAATTACGGGATTATTAGGGAATTGAAATTTAACCCCATGGGTTCTACAATCAATAGAAGCATGATAGGCATGCAACTAAACCATCCCAAGAATGACATCAAAATCTACCATATCTAATTCAACCAAAATCACAAGGCAAGACCTTATGAAATATGAATATGGGACAATTTCTATAGGCTCTTTTAGCAACAATACACTCACAAATGGAGGTAGACACTTCATACAATTCACACAATAATTCAGGACTCACATAAAGCTTTTTGGCATTAAAATGAGTAATGAAAGAAAGAGTGGCAACCAAATCTATCAATGCATATACATCAAAATCAAAATCCTTTAACATACTGGTGATCACATTAGGCACCTCATCTACCTCTTGCCTTCCTAGAAGTGCATAGAATCTATTTTGCCTTGGAGGACCTCCTTGTTGGCCTTCCTTTGCCCTTAGAATCGTATTAGCAGCTTGGCCTTGTGGACGACCATCTCTACCATTGTTTTGAGCATGAGAACAATCAATAACCTTGTGACCCATCTTAATATAACCAAAGAAAGCATTAGAGTTTCTCAAGCATGGGCCTCGATGGTTTCTACTACACCTTTGGCACTTAGGCTCAGTCATCCCACCATTTCCACCCTGAAATCTTGGATTGTCATTAGCAAACCTATTATTAGGAGCATTGGAAGACTCTTGGCCTTGGAACTTGTGGCCTTGGGGAAATCATCAACCCTTAGAACCTTGGAAACCACCTTTAAAACGAGTCCTCTTGGACTCACCACTTATTCTTTTCTAAGATTTTACCCCTCTAGTTGCTCGGCATAGGTCATGAGACTAGACAAATCCATATCACCCACTAGTATTGTGGTACAATACTCCTCATTGACCAAGTCGTACACTTCCGACAATAATTTGTTCATCCTTGATCTAGGTTTGGCATCCAATTATGGAGCATGCTTGCAGAGTTTGTTGAGCTTGAGGGCGTACTCTTCACACTAATAGAACCTTGCTTAAGGTTCATAAACTCCATCATAATTAGCCTTTCTTAGTTGATAGGAAAGAACCGATTGAGGAATGCGGTTTTCAATTCCTCCCAAGGAATAGCATCATCATACTCCTCTCCAATTTCCATTGAGTGAACCAAATTTGGGCCACACCCATCATGACCCAAGCCTAAGGCCTAGATATGACATGACGCATTGGGAACCCGAAGGGACTCCAAACAAGCCTCTTAGAGCATCATTACACATCCTTGGTTGTGAAAACAATAAATCAAGCATCATGAGATAAAAGAATGGATAAACGGGGCTAAGGAAAACACTCCCATATCACCATAATCAAGATACAAGAGTCAACTCATATCATAGATACATAACATGTCCAACAACCACCTCTACTACATAGGTAAGAGCGGCGGACAAGACAAAGCAACCGGTCTCACCCTCATAGTCAAATAGTATATAAAGAAGAGTCTCCCAATACAAAACAAGAGAGAGAGTAGACTGTTTCGAAAGTGGAGGACTCACCAACTAGCTTGAGTAGCACCAAACTAGCCACATCGGAGAAAACCAGTTAAGGAAAGCCAATTTGAACTCCTCCTAAAGCACCACATTACCTACTCCCTTCTCACCCTTCCATTAATCATACCATATTTGAGCTACCCCTTTGAGTTGGTACGCCGCCAACTCTGCCTTTTCATTTGGTCCAACACCCATAATATTCAAGATTTTGTAGACCTCATCAATGAACTCTTGTGGATTTTCATCCACCTTTGACCCATAGAAAACTAGAGAATTCATCCTCATAAAGTCTCTTATCCTAGCTCCTGGGATAGTACCATGAGGGGCTTGGGCCCCTTAATTGACTTGGTTGGCCACCACTTGGGCAAGCATAGTGAGAGCATCCCGGAGCTCATCATTTGTAGGTTGTTCCTGGGGAGTTCGGGCCCTTTTTCCTCAAGTGTTTTGCATGATCTAGAATAGCAAAGAGCAATCGTTAGGGGGAAAAACTCACTACAACTCTATAGCATGATGTAGAACATAAAGAAGGGAAACTTTTCCTAAAATGCCTCATAGCCTCCTATTCATAGTCATGGTGCACTTCACAACCATGAATAGGACTCTAATCGACGCGGTGGGTTAGACTCCGAGGATCTATCAACCTAGCGCTTTGATACCAAGCTTATCACGATCGAAGCCTAGGGTCTAGACGTGACATGGTGCATGGGGAACCTGAAGGGAACCTAAGAAAGCCTCTTAGAGCATCATTACACATCCTTAGTCACAAAAATAATAAATCAAGAATCAAGAGATAAAAGAATGGGGAAACTGGGGCTAAGGGAAAACACTTCCATATCATTATAATCAAGAGAAAAGAGTCAACTCATATCATGGATTCATAACATGTCCAACAACCACCTCTACTACATAGATAAGAGTGGAGGCCAAGACAAAACAACCAGGCTCACCCTCATTTTCAAATAGAACATAAAGAAGAGTGTCTTGATACAAAACAAGAGAAAGAGAGTTGATTAAGGTCCCCAAAATAGAGGACTCACCAACTAGCTTGAGTAGCACCGAACTAACCACGTGGAGAGGGATGATCAACTTGGGCATCGGTTCCTACATGGTGACATCATGTAGGCATGGAGTATATCTTAGTATGTCTGAATGTACTAAGTATGTAAGATGTAATGCAACAATAGATAGGCATCATAATCAAAATGCATAATATTAAGCAATAGGCATAATATACGATATGACATGTATGATCAATGGTTAAGTAAAACAAGCTTAAGTAAATCATGCTTATATAGGATATCGTTGTGTAGAAGAAACCAAACTAGTTATTCAAGGTACGAAACCCTTAGTGGTTTTATGGTATAAACCCTTCACATGGTTGATGATAATCACACCTTATAAACACGGTGATGAAGTATAAACCCCTCGCATGTTTGATGAGTATAAACCCCTAACATGGTTACTCGGGCTCTTATCCCCCGGATTGGGTATGGTCTAATGCAATACTTTATATAGAGTATATAATATATATAAGCTCATTTCATCATCAAATCATCATTCATATCATATCTCATGCTTTGGACCTTTAACTCCTCAAGAAAACACCTCCAAACATTTTATCAAACACTTACAGGGTGTGAAGTGGTATAAAACTATGCAAATTAGAGATGAAATCAAGCAAGAAAATCCATTGTAAAACCATAAATCAACACTTGCAACACCCTCAAGATATATATATCATAACCCCTCATCAAATCTTACAATAGATCAAAGATTTATAGCTCAATACATAGCAAAACAATCACAACTTTACATAGCTTTAACGTAGTGTGCAATGAATTTCATAGTGGTCAAACCTCATTTGTAAATAAACTTTAAATCATGTAACTTATGTAAAAGAAGGCTTGGGTATCATGGGAAACCATGAAAGAAACCCACATACTTAGCTTAGAGATGAACTTGGTGAAGATTGGAGATGAAGGCTTGAAGCTTAGAGGAGAACCTTGAAGAAGAACCTTAGCTTTTGATGAGGGCTTGGTAATTGAATTTGGGAGTACAAATATGGCTAAGTGTTTTAAGTGAGTATTGGGGAATGTTTGGGATGATATGAGGGTGAAATAAAGCTAAGTATAGATAAAAACATGTTTGGGAACACATAGGCCCAAGACCCCTAATCCTTGGACCGAGATAGCAATTAGTGGCAATGAACAACAATGGTTCGCGACGCAGACCTTTCATGGAGGCCAAATTAACACATGTCCATGACAGCTGCGCCTCGCGGTGCTATCACAAATCATCTCTGAAAATTGAAAATTAAAATTGGTAATCGTTTGCTCTAAAGTCGGGGTTGGACCCTTCCCCCTAATTTTAACCCCCTGAATAAGAATATGAAGTTGGATTTTTGAAATAGCAAATAAATTTTGAGATACATGGAATTTAAAATTTTGGGCATTGTGAGGCACATTTTTTGGGTATTTTTTGGGTGGTTTCAACACCGTTGAGTTGGTAGGCCACTAACTCCGCTTTCTCTTTGAAATGAACCCACATGATAGATGGTACTTTATACACCTCATTGATGACCTCTTTGGGATCCTCTTTCGGCTTGGATCCATATAACTCCGGTGGGTTCATTATTGCAAAATCCCTCACCCTAAAGGCTGGAGTGGGAGCATGAGGGGTTTAGGCCCCTTGGTTCATTTGGTTAGTCATAGCACAGGCCAACATTGTGATAGCATCTCGGAACAGTTCTTGGGATAACCTTCTATCTTGAGGAGCTTGAGCAAGAGGGGCCGGTTGCTTGTCAGGACCTAAGACTAGGTCCTAGACATGACACAATGGAAGCGGAACCCGCAGGGACCCCAAGAAAGTCTCATAAAATATCCTTACACATCCTTGGTAGCGGAAGCAATAAATCAAGCATCAAAGATAAAAGAATGGGGAAACCGGGGTTAAGGGAAAAGCTTGCACAATATGTTGATAAAAAGATAAGAGTTAAACTCATATCATAGATACATCACATGTCCAACAAACACCTCTAATGCATAGATAAGAGCGGCGGCCAAGACAAAGTAACCGGGCTCACCCTCACAGTCAAAATGAACAATAGAGATGAATGTCTCAGTACATAATAGAAGAAACATAGACTAGGTCCCTGAAGTGGACGGCTCATCAACTAGCTTGAATAGCACCGAACTAGCCACATGGAGGAAGATGATCAACTTGGGTAGCGGTTCCTACATGATGACATCATGTAGGCATAGAGCATGTGTTAGTACATTTGTATATACTAAGTAAGTAGGATACAATACAACAATAGATAGGCATCATAATTAAAATGCATAATATTAAGCAATAGGTATAATATACAATATGACATGAATGATCAATGCTTAAGTAAAACACGCTTAAGTGACTCATGATTATATAGGATATCATATGTGTGGAATAGACCAAGCTAGATTTTCAAAGTACGAACCCTTTGGTAGGTTAGTGATGATGTCGCTTCTTCACTTAGGTGGTAAAGTACTAACCCGTCACTCGGTTCGTAATAATGCCGCCTCATCACCTAGGTGGAGAAGTACAAAGCCTTCCCTCAGTTGATGAGTACAAACCCTCATCTCAGTTATCCTGACTCTTAGTCCCCTCGAATTGGGCATGGTTTAATACAACACTTTTATATAGAGTATATCATGTAAAAAAGCTTGTTTCACCATCATATAGTCAATAATATCATATCTCACGCTTTGGACCTTCAACTCCTCAAGAAACTACATCCTGGCATTTTATCAAATACTTAGAGGGTGTGTAATGCTAGTATAAAACTATGAAATATAGAGATAAAATCATTCAAGAAAATCCATTGTAAAACCATAAATCAACACCTCGCAACACCCTCAAGAAACATACATCAAAACCTCTCCTTAAATTTTATAGTAGATCAAGGGTTTATAGATTAAAACATAGCAAACAATCACAATTTCACATAGCTTTAACTTAATGTGCAGTGAATTTCATAATAGTAAAGAACAATTTGTAAATCAACTTTAAATCATGCAATTTCAGTAAAAGGAGGCTTGGGTATTATGGGTGAAAGAAACCCACATACCTTAGGTCTAGAGTTGCTTGGAATTGAGATTGGGAAGAATAGAGGCTTGGAAACAATCTTAGAATCCAATCTTGTTCTTGAGTTTCCTTGAAATTGATATTGGGGATTGATAGAGGCTTTTGAGAGAAATGAGAGTGTATTTGAGATGAGAGTAGTGAGTTTGATCCTTTGGAATATTGTTTAGGTCTTTTAGGAAGGTTAAGATAGCATTAGAAGTCTAAAAAGGGTATTAGAGTAATTAAAATTTACGAAGACTCCCTAAGTGTCATCTCATTGTAGACTTGACTGGCCATGTGTTACTCTACAGGTCGTGTGGAGTGCCCGTGTGAAGTGCCTAAGTGAAAACAATGGAAGTTGATGAACTTAGAAAAAATTGGTGTCTCGTCACTTTGACGGACCACCACACGGGCCATGTGATGCTTTAAGGTCTGTTTGATGATTTGTTGTACCACACTTGGTTGGAAAAATGAGGCCAGGACACCTTACGCCCAGAAAACATGAGCCATACCCATTGAAACAGCTCGTCAAGGGTGCCTGTGGCACCACCCTTAGCCACATCTTTTCCTATGCCCAACAAGCCTCCTTGACACACCTTGTGATCCCTCCACACGGTCAGTGGCAAGCCACATGGCCAGTTCCACTGGCTGTGTCAACTTTCTTAGGGCAAAAATGGCCCTTTCCAACCCCAAGTGACCCAGATAGCCCGTCCAAGGGCACATTGGCCGTCAAGTTTCCTGTGTGACAACACTGCATGGGAGGGCCTCACGAAAATGATTATAACTCCTTAATCCGACCTAGGAATGAGGTTAAACCAAGTGCGTTCTGAAGCTAACTCAAAGGGCTTTCATTTGACTTGTTATAGGCCACCATTTTTAAATGTAAAAAAAGTTATGCTAGTTTAAAGTTTACCTTTGCATGAACCATCACCGGAAACTCAACCTTTAGGGAAGTCTTGAACTCGTTCAGGTACTAGGAGGCTCCAATGAACCCAATACACCCCTAACCTATCCGAATGAGGCTTGAAACATGGATATATAAGAGCATAAGGTTACGGGGTGTCATATTTCTCCTCAGGAGTATGAGCTCTCCTTAGTCTTCCCCTTAGAATCGGCATGATCTAGAAGGAAACAAGAGCATTCGTTAGGGAAAAATCCCTATAGTTATACCTAAAGTAAGATATAGACAATGAAGGAGTGAAACATTTCATAAAATGCCTCATAGCCTCCTATTCATAGTTGTGACGCGTTTCACAACTATGAATAAGACTCTAATCAATATGGTGTGTTGGATTTCTGAGGACTATTAACAACCTAGTGCTCTGATACCAAGTTTGTCTTGACCCTAGCCTAGGGCCTAGACATGACATGGTGAATGGAAACTCGAAGGGAACCCAAACAATCCTCTTTGCATATCAACCACATATCCTTGATCATGGAATAAAAATAAGCTATAACAAGAGATATAAATAAAGGGAAGCGGGATTAAGGGATGTCTTTGATAATCATAAAAGCACATAAGAGTCAAGCTCATAGCATAAGTATATCATAATATCCAACAACACCTCTAACATGGAATGGAGCAGGGACCAAGGTACTTTCCGAGCTCACCCTCATAATAACAAGAGTTCAATATAAAGAAGCCTCAAAATAGAAAGAGTAATGTAGTTAGTGTCCTCAGACTTAAGGACTCACCAATGCTTATCTCTGAAGTACCTAACTAGCCACGTGGAGGATGATCAAGAGGTGCTCCGATCCCTACGTGGTTATATCATGAAGGCATAGGGTATGCATTAGTACATTTGATTGCACTAAGTATGCGGGATTCAATGCAAAATGAAATAAGCCAATCTAGTCAACATGCATAATCATAAGCAATGGATATATAATCTCAATATAGCATGCATGATCCATTCTCATGATATAACATGCTTGTAAATCATTCATCTTGCTCAATACATATAGCATACTTATGTGGGAAGAGACCTTAACTGACATTGACTAAGTAGCTAAAACTTGGAGTCTAAGGCATGACACCCCCTCGATCAGGTAGACAGGCATGACACCCCCCCGACGAGGTGTGGTTTACTTGCCAAGGCACACCAAACATGATAACATGACTAGATGGATCCACTTGTATAGTAAGGGTAATAATCATAATAACCATAATCCTATGGTGGCACATAGTTTAGAAGCTAAAGACTTTATGTGAGGACCCCTTAAGTCGAGCCCCTATCTTAAGCCTCAATCGGTGCTAAGCCAAATCCCACAGAATATCTGAAATAATCATAACTTGCATAACTTGTAAGAAATATGGAAACATGACATAAGTAGCTCTTGAAACATGTTTGACCTCTAGTAGTGAGCCTAACTTGAACAAGAGAGTAGATCATAATCATACATGAACCCTTTCTTTAACATAAATGGCTTACAAGAGGTAAATTTCTTGAAATAGGGTTTAATTTGATACTTGTAAAATCATTGATAATTTTCATGAATTCAACACATACTTAAAAGCCCTTAATCATCATATAGTCACTTGATATGTAAATCATGAAATAGATCATCAAATAAATTGAGAATTCTTGTCATGTCATTTTATCAAACACTTAGTGGGTTCATGATTCTAGTTCAAAAGCATGCAATTCAAGAGTGAAATAATATGAGTACATTAAATGTGAATCAACCCACTTATATGTAGTAAAACCCTCATATAGGGTACCTTGAAATCCATTACAAAACCTTATGATAAAGCATAGCTTCATAGCTCAAAACATGCATAATCCCAATGGATATAATCAAATCATGGTATAATCTTGGAATAGATAGTCATGCATAATCAATCAGTATTTCATAAAAAAAAACAACATAATTTATGCTCAAAATTCATAATAAAAGATACACACAGGTAATATAACTTGGAAATATGCAATTTTCATGAAAAGAGAAGGTTGGGCTCCATGGGTGAAGGACCCAATGGATGAAACTCACATACCTTAAAACTTGAATTCATTGAGGTGATCCTGAAATAACCTTAGATCCTGAAATGAATCCTTGAGTTCCAAAGTTGAGCTTGAGATCGTTAGATTTGAATGAGAGAATTGATAGAGGCTTAGAGGGGTTTGAGAGAGGTTTTTGTGAGTTATAGAGTTGAAAATAGCAAAGTATGGCTGATTTAGTGTTCTAGTGAGCATAGAGCTATGACCCTATGCCCTTGGTAAATAGGAAAAACTAAGGAAAATAATACACTGGTCCATGTCCAGTCCACGATGTGGACCCATCACGAAGGCAATTTTGTGCTGATTTGACCCCAATTCGCATTGTGGCCAGGTCGTGGATGCACACTGAAATAAAAAATTAGTGAAAATTATTTTTCTCTATGGATCCTCTAAAATCTGGATTACACCCATTCTCCACTCATTTTTTTTCCCTAATCAAAAATATGAAGTTAGACTTTTGATATCACGCACGGATTTTGAGATATATGAAAATTACAATTATGGGCATTCTGAAGCACATTTTGTGGCGTTTCACTCCTCCTCCTTTTCCCCAAATGCTGAAGCAAAAGGAGGAGGATGTTAAGTTCAAGCACTTTCTCTCCACGTTGAAATAATTATCCATCAACATTCCCCTAATTGAAGCATTGAAAAATATGTCTGGGTATGCTAAATATATGAAGGATTTGATGACGAAAAAGCGCATGGTGAGCCAAGAATTTTCGCAAGAGCTCAAACATTGTAGTTCCATTACAACCAAATCTTTAGTTAAAAAAAGGATTATCCCAATGCATTTACCATCCCTTGTACCATTAGCGATGTTGAGTTTGCAAGAACATTGTGTGATTTGGGAGAAGTATCGATTTGATGCCTCTTTCCATTTTTAAAAAGCTTATTTTGAATGCCCCTATGCCTACAAAAATGAGGTTATTAATGTCCAATAGGAAAATAAAGAAGCCATAGCAAATACTCTATGATGTACTAGTCAAAGTACATAAGTTCATATTCCCGATGGATTTAGGAATACTCTATGATGTGCTAGTCAAAGTGGATAAGTTCATATTCCCGATGGATTTTGTTATTCTTGATTCTGAGGTCGACTTCGAAATCCCTATTATTCTGGGGAGACCATTTTTGGCCCAAGGGAGAGCCCTAATGGATATGGATTTGTGTCAGGGTAAATGACACAGAAGTGATTTTCGACATTCGCTGGTCTATGAAGCACCCCGATGAACTCAAAAGTGAAGTGTGGGTTGTTCAGGAAATTTGATCACTCAAGATGACAAAGTCCTGCCACGACATTAAATCAAGAGCTTCTTGGGAGGCAACCCAAGAGGTTTATCGCTTTTCTTTGATTTTGATTTTATTGGTAATTTGTGGATTTTTAGGTAGCATTTTGATTGAGTGTTGATTTTTGTTTTTAGACATTGAATTGGTTGTATGTTGGTATGATGGTGCATTTTGAGAAATTCATGCAGATTTTGACCAAAGTGGAAAAACTTTAGAAAATGACATTTGAAATAGCCTCTATGACCAGGCGAACGAGCCATAGTGCATCCGACAACTCGTAGTCATGCCTCATAGAACGTAACAGTGATCACGTGAAGTTGGCACTCACACTACGAGCCAACTTTACGACTCAAATCCAAGCTACAAGTCATAAGTGGGGTCCATAGTGCCCAGGTACAATTTTAAAAAAATTTTAAGTGTTGAGTGGCCTACGAGACGAAGACCTATGGGTCATAGCCAGAGCTATGCCCCGTAGTCAGGGTTTTGTAGACCCGAACACAGTTAAAATTTTGAAATTCACCCGATACCTTTATAAGGGGCCAAAATCATTGTGACCCAAAATCTTTTAGCTCTAATCTCAAAATTATCCCTTAATCCTTCACCCACTCCCCTCCGATCAATTTTTTCAGCCACCCAGCCACTGTTCAAGCGAGATTAACTGGCGGCTAGGTTTTCACCGTTTTCTTCTCGTCTTGCTCAACATAGTTCATCATTTACTATGGTATGTTTCTTGGCCTATTATTAGTCTTCAAAAGTTGATTTTCTTGAATTGTGTGAATGAATTTAGCCAAGGCAATGTATTTATGGGATTGATACAAATTGAAAGGGAACTAGGGTTTTATTCACATGAATAGCGTCTTACTTTGACTGACAGACTTGCCTTTAGTTTTATACATGGAATCATGCTATGTTTGTTATTGTTAATCAATTGAATATTTTTTTTATAATTGTTTTGATTGCTAAAATCATGGAAGCATTATCATGTGTTGGTTATGGTGATGCTGTTGAAGTTTGTGGGCTGATGAATTCTTGATGTGCTTGTGAATCAAGTCCCTAAAATTATTATGTGTGCACTTGAATACTGGTTTTGGTTGTTTTGGGGAATGATTTCATGAGTGTAGTCTTGAATGTATTGAGGGAATGTTATTTGATTATGTATTGATTGATATGATCTTGTAATTGATATATTTTTGACTGGAATGCCATGTTAAAAGTTCTGGTTGTTTTGTGCTTGATTTGTAGATGAAATGCTTTTGCTTCAATACTGTTAGGACTAGGATTGAATTGTTCTTTAGGTCCATTTGGCGAAATGGTAGGTACTTCGGGGACCTGTTATTCCCCACTATGGGTGTCCCTTACGACTAGTAGAAGGGCCTACGACTTGTAGCTACCTCTCGTAGGGAATAGTAGTGACCTAAGGGCCTTGAAAACTTACCATACCACTAAAAGAAAATGCTTTATTTAAGACCAACATTTAAGGACGAATTAACAATCCTGTCTCTAAAAGTATACATATTGAGACGAGATTTTAATCCCTTCTCTAATTTTGTATTTTATTATGATGGTACTAAATCTTGTCTCTACATAAATTAGTAACTGGTCCCAAATTATAATTTAGAACTTTTGAGCAAGAAAAAGTACAAATTTATTTTCAAGAAAACTAACAAAAAAAATGTAGATTAAAGTAATTAAAATTTCAAAATAAAAAAAAACATATGTTTCTCCAACACATTTGCAAAATACTCTGCCCTAGAAGCATCTGCACATCGCAACTCTTAGGGTTGTTATCTAGTTTGTGAATTTTGAGGGTTTCCATAAGTGTTTTCTCAGAGAAAATACAAGTTGTAGGTCATCAAAACCAATAGAATCCCTTGTTTCTATCTACTCGAATCTCAGGTATGACTCCTAATTTTTCGCGAGTTAATTTTTTTCATTGTCTAAATATATTACGTAAATCGAAACCTGGAATGTCAATTAAGGAAGGGCCTCCAGGAAGCACTTGCAAAATGGTTGGGTTCTATAATTTTGAGATGTTTGGATAGTAGTTGTTGGGTTGCAAGAAGTAGAAATTGGAGAAGGTTTTCTTGCTATTCCTACTGCAAAAGAAACTGTAAGCTATCAGGTAACAACCTTTACATCTTATTTTCAAAAGCAATTAATTTTACAAAGTGAACTAGCTTCAATTTTAGGTTGTTCTCTGATTCTTTAGCATATACAAAGTTTCTTCTTGATCTAGATGACAATACACATAATCTTAGTGTGTATTATAAATTGTTGATTTTGTTGGAAATAAACTTCAAAAATAGTTTAATGATATAATAAATATGCACACTATTAAATTGGTACTGAAATTCTACCTAATGTTGCTTTCTAACTCATTATTGAATGAAAATGTATATAAAGCAGCACCACAGGAAGTTAAAAATTGTTCCATACAGTATAGGGAAAATGGTCTGCGTACATTTTACCCTGCTATAACCCCACTTCGGAGATTCCACTGGGTATGTTGTAGTATAAGAAGCTCGGAACAACAGTTGAAGAACGTTTGGGGGTAAGCTTTCCTGCTTTAACACTAGTACTAGTAGTCTTGATCTCTTCTGCATTATGATTCAAATTATAATCCTTGTACTGTAAATTGGACATCATGATAAGTATACTGATAATGCCTTCTAAAATATAGATAGTCAAGCCCAAAGTTGTGTCCTTGAGGGCTTGAACTCGGGTATAGTGGAAGTTTTAGGCTTAGAATCTAGTTGATGGCTTCTAAATACTGCTAGTGTGTCTACAGATAATCAAATCTTTCTCCACTAAAGGATAGCTCCTTTTTAATGAATGAAAAAGATTAGATTAGATATTACGGCATAGTACTAGGTTCAGTGTATATGTAATACGCATTACATTAGTGATTCCTCTATGATGTGAGTGCCTTTAGATTGTCCTAAGCTCAAATATTTATCCACTACAGATGCCTTAAACAACAACAACAACATTACCCCAATGCCTCAAAAGCTCCCGCCCATTGCGGGGTAAGGGGGGGTCGGATGTACGCAGCCTGAACCCTATGTTTAAAAACATAGTGCGACTGTTTCCAGATGACCCATGATGAGCGTCGAAAGTTGCATTGATTAACTGCTACTTCACAATTGAAAGAAGCGCAGACAGTTTAAAGAGCCTTAGATGTCATGAAAAAGATAAACAAGTTCATGTATTTTAATATGAGGAATAATGTTATTAGACACTGATGATGTTCATGCTCCAATAAGAAAGCGATCGTTGGCAGCAATTAACCTAACTGAGGTTAGGATCGAATCCACAGGGAATACAGGGCTTGAGTACTAGACTTCACCACTAATCATTTCTAGTATTTATGACTACAATCTCTAAATAGGGGGGAGGGGGTTGTGATTCTAAAACAAAATAAAACTACCACTAACTATAACACAACAAAACACTCAATTTTGGGGACAACTCAGGAATTGTGTTCCCCATGGTTTCTCGACTTGATATCCTAAAAAACATAGCTACAATTGGTTATTTGCATGCAGGACAACAACTTAGGTTCTTCCAACCCTCTTGTGAAAGTGAAGGTCGAATTTCACCATGGCACTTGGTCGGTAACCATGGCGTGCTAACTAATTGTTACCTATTGTCCCAGTCAACCTCCCCTTGGTTAGGCTCGGTTGATTAGACGAGAACACATTAATCGAATTCTGTCATCTACTTCCCATTTGCTATTCGTCATTACCTTGGTTGGGATCGTGATAATAGGTGAGGTTTGGTGTTGGCCACCACCAAACAACAATAACAATAATGAAGGGAAATAGATAATACATGCAAAACCCCAATCATGGAAATGCAAGAATCCTAGGTCATCTCAAGTTAACTACCCATGGTTCCCAAAACCCCAAGTTATGGGTGCTTAGCTACTCATGTCTAAGGTAAAACATACAAGAATGCAAATAATAGACATAGTTGAGAGTTTTACCAATACAATAACAAGTGAAGACACCACTAATTGCAAACCCAAAAGCTTGATAGATATCCAAAGTGTATGGCATAAGATTTGCAATCACCAAAATGGATTTTCCAAGAGAATGCAATAAACTAAAAAATGACACCCTAAGAAATTCTTGAGAGAATATTCAAGAGCAAAAATTCTAATCTATGTCTTTATCTCATGTTCCTCTTCAATGAAATCCTAACTTAAAGTATTTATATTATGTACAAATAAAACCTAAAATTTATGCAGAAAAGACAATTGACAGCTGGTATGCCTCGCAGATACGACTCATAGGGTGATCTACGAGTCATAATCAGGGTCTCGTATCAGGTTCTTTACATCTTGGACTCCACTGGTATGAGTCATTGCTTGAGCTACGACTCGTATGTGCGTCTCGTAGTCTTGGTCTTCAGTTTTTGGTCAAGAATTTTGGCTCTCTGATTCTTGCTACGAGTCCACCTATATGAGTCACAGTGAGTACTACAACTTGTACAATGTCCTCGTAGGAGTGACCTTCACTTGGTAGATTTCTGATATTTGGTCTCCGTTTCTTGCTACGACACGACCTACGACTCGTAGCTTGAGCTACGACTCGTAGGTGGGTTCGTATGGCCTATGCTTCAGCAAAATATGCAAGTTTTCTTTAAAATCATGTCAACCTAACTTTTCTGCAAGATTAACATAAAAATACATCAAAACCTTTAAAAGTCGCTTTAAGAACTCACAACACCCCTTCTATTAAGCACCAAATGTGTTGTATTTTGATAGCACATCAACACCCTCAACTTAAAATTGTTGCTTGTCCTCGAGCGATGACTCAATCTACGTAGACAAAGAGAAACACATAGCAACTATACTAATGGCATATATATCAACTCTTGTGATTTAGGTACCTAACTACTATTTTCAAAACAGGGTCGCGAAGTTATTGAGCAAATGAGAACATAATGAGATACCTAGCAATCCAACTATAACAAGCTAAGGAGCATCAACTGCCCACAATCGCTGGTATAGTCATATGCTACTCAAGTAGTGTAAATGCGCTCACTGGAAAGAAGTGCCTCATACTCACTCAAAAGCATTTAGAACTCAGGGACTAAGGAAGCATTCTCACTCTTACAATTGAAATTCAAGTATACTGACTAACACCATATGCTTGCCTCTATACTTATCTTCTGGCTTAGTGATAAAGTGGAGTTGGATCACTTTAGGACTTATAGGCTTGTAACATAGGTTCAGGGTGCTCTAGTGTGGTATTTTGGGCAAATAGTGACTAGAAGCTACCCTTGAACCATGTTTATCAATACTTTTTGCTTTCATAATCCAACCCTTTTTATCACTCTACCCTTATTCTCCTACTTTGAACTTTTCCCGTGCTTTCTTTCTCTTTTTCAGCTGTACCTTGATTTCAAACTCATTTTTTCTACTTTTTCTCAATTCAAGGCACCTTTTTTCTCTTTCTTCACTCGGTTCATGTTGTTTCATTTCATTCTTGATTACCCAACTAACCACCTTATTGTTATTACTTTATCACAATAAGGGTCACCCTCAACTTAGGCTTTTAGCCTCAGGTGAAGTACACAATATCTATGCCTCAAACTAGGGCCACCACCTGTAACCACCCTTAACTTAGGCCTTTGGCCTCAATCAAGTTTCACATGTTCAAGGATAGACCAGGGCCAATATTAATGTATTTCATCAAATAAGGTTAAGTGAGCAGAGTGTCAAGAAAGAATGAGTGCATGAGAAGCTGAAAATTTTGGAACAAGGGATTCAGTCACTTATTTGGTGGGTCGTTTATGCGAAAAGTGGTTTCACTCAAATAACAAGGCCCTAAGATCCTTTCCATACCCACCACATCACCCAAACCAAACTTATAGTAACAAGGCAAGTTCTGAGTCCATACAGGATGCATGAATGCAACAAAATAAGCTCACAACACACATGAAATTTACATCCACAATCAAGTATATACTCACAGATCATGCTTTCAGTCTCAGATTACCTTCACAATATCAGAACAAACATTTCCATATACTCAAAAATGTATGAATGCATCAATAATCACAACCTCAAAAATTTTTAGGGTACCCAATTTTTCATCAAAAGTTTAAAGAAAAGTTAAGAACTATGTATATGCCAACAAATAACATTACTATGCATTTGCAAATTATCTATACTTCTTAAAATATGCCGGTTCAGCAAAAAATTAAACATCCACAAGGAAACACAAAAGCACGACAAGAAAATTATGAGATCAAAAATAGGGGAAGTTATGAACTTGAGAATACTCAAACTTCACCTTAATCCATAACTTCCACCACCACACCAAAATATGATACTTTATCCTCAAAGTAAAAACACATGAATGAAAAACAAATACAATAATATAGAAATATATATACGTACATTAAAAACCAAAAACTAACATTCACAATATAAGTAAAAATAACATCTAACATAGGAATATTTAAACACAACCAAAAACCAACATAATAAAAAGATTGTCTAAAAAGAGAACAAAGTATCCAACATGACAAAATAAGAACTGGGGTCAAAATAAGTCAAATATCATGCTGCATCAAGTACTGGTCTCTGGCTGGTCTATGGGATCATAAGGCTGCCTCTCCTCTACAGCAGTGTCGTAAGTACCTACTCCAGGTGCGTGTTCTGCGCTCGCTCTCTGTTATTAGTCGCCAACAAAAGCGACTCTTTCACCACCTCCTCAGCTATGGGCTTCTCCTATTATCTCGGCTTTCTCGGGTTGGCTCTAGGTCATCACTTTGCTCAAAGGGCCTCTTTCCACGGGTGTCCAAACGGTCGGTGAGCCAATCAAATGCCTCATCACCTATTGGTGCTACCTCTGGGGCTAGGAAAGGGGCTGCCAACATCTGCAATAAGTCGGCCTTGAACTTGGCCAATTCCTCAGTAACTACGCTTGCATCGGCAGGCCTAGCTCCCTCAAGCCTCTTATGGACTCTAGTCTCGAATGCATTGACCCGAGCATCCACCTCTTGGACTCTCTCATCAACTAAATCTCTGGAAAATGCCTTCATCCTCTCCTTAAAGTCCCAAACAACCTGTTGAATCAATGGCCGAACCCGTGCTGACAACTCATGAAGCCTTCCCTTTCCTACAGCCACCCTGCGTAATAAAGCCGGAAATGCAATAGTAGAGAAAAGAGGGTCAACTTGTAAAGTAGATGCTGCTGGTGCTAGAGTGCTAGAGGTTGGTGTAGACTCAACCTCAACCGCTGATGTAGGCTCTACAGTAGCCTGAGTAGTGTTGGTAGTAGCTAGAGGTGAACCTAGGATCTAAGGCTCTACCGAGAATGGCTCTGAAATAGTTGGAAGAGCTGCTCGTTGTAAGGCCACTGAATTCTCATCAGCCTTTATTAGGATGGGATTAATAGTGCGTGTGGCCTCTACATAAAGGTCCGGGTAAAGATCAATAGAAACATCTGCTACACTACCTAGTTGATAAATTAGAACTGAAATGGCAGTGTGGTGCTCATCCGAGCTGCAGCTTCGTGAATATGCTCTGAAATGATTCGGGCAAAATCTATAGCATAGCCAGCTAGAATTCTGGCCAACAATATGATTCTCTCGCGGGTGATCACATTATTCGTGAAGGTTGGCCTAATACGCCAATGGATAAAGGACCATCAAAACTTGGCCAGGAATGAGAAGTGTGCTTTAACTATAGGATCTAGGTGGTTTGTGACCCACGTCACCTTGATACCCCCCTCGCAGATTTGACTGGTTGTCCACCATAGCGACTTTGTCCTAGCCCCAATGACCTTCCCAATCATCACTCTCTTTATTTTATCAATACGACTATTGTACTCCATCGCAGACTGAGGCGCTCTATAGGTGGGCCCAAAGTGCACTCGTTAGATCATCTCATTTGAGATATCCACTTTTCTCCCCTAGACTTTCACTACCCGTAGCCTTAGCTACTCAATTGGCCTTTTGTTCTTCGGCAAGCGCCGACAGAGTGTAGGAAGATACGCTACATAGAACTTACAGACTACGTACGGGGCATATTTCCCTAGCTGATGTATGGTCTATCATAGTCCATGCTCATCAAACCCAGCATGCAATCCTGGTACTCTGTCCAAGCCTAAGGCATTCAACCGAGACTCCTCATGAAATTCGCTGACCTGCTTGCCTTGCCCTTTAGGGTCTAGCCCCTGGTTATATATTTCTTTCATCCCTGGGATGCACCATCTGTGGTCGGCTGGGGTTGGGACTGGACTTCCTCCTGCTAGGTTCAGGAGGTGCTATTGGACTCTGACTCAGAGCTGGAATATGAGGGAGTCATCTGTGGCAAGATGCTATCTGACCCGTCCCTATTACCCTGTTGTTCCTCCTCTTCAGACTAGGAGGAACTGCTAACTTCCATGGGTGTCTATGCTGCAAGTGCCCGGTTCTAGGGTCTATTGGCTTCCGGGTCTACCCTGACTCTATGGAGGGTTCATCCATAAGCCATAGAGCCCTCTGAATACTGGGTCTCGGAGGGTTCATCCATCAACCTCCATTGGATAGTTCAAATTGCACATTTATATTTAGGGTTCATTTTATCTGCAAACAAACCACAAAGCAACATGTAAGTTCAAGATGTTTGATACATTAAAATACATAACAAAGAACAAGAAACAAAAACAAATAAAAAGTAAATAATCACTGATGCAACTGCAGGTTTACAGATACGAGTATATCCTACGAGTCGTATACTACCCATATAGAACAAGCATGCCTTCAAAAATGCTTTTCGATCTCAGATACAAGACATAATTATGAGTCATTGGGTGACTTATGAGTCATAGTCTAGGCTCGTAACCATGTTCAGAAATATTTTTCAGAATTCAGGTAAGCTTATGAGACCCTCACTACAAGTCATAGCAGATACTATGAGTCGTATGTGAGTCTCGTATGAGAAACTTTAAGGAACCACAAGTGACTGAAGCTTGATACGAGGGACCCTTACGACTCGTACAGGAACCTATGAGTCATAGGAGTTCCTCGTAGTAGGAAACAGAAGGCATCAATGGTGCCTAACATTTTCCCATAACAAGCACAAATCAAACGTAAAGTTCAACATCCTTGGCACACAATAAAAATAGCAAATACTTGGCACATAAGCAATCACTTCAATAATATCAGAGATTCAGAAAAACCATATTCCCTAAGAATCGGGAGCAGTTCACATAATGTCAAGCACACTAAAAGCAATATCTATAAACATTCCATAGGAATGCAATTTCTATTCAAACTATGTTAATCAAGTCCCATATGATAAGATATGCAAAACACACTCCCACTTCTTAAAATACCAATTTTGACAACAATTTAGACCATGAGTGGGCAACAATCACACAATACATTTCATTAATCATAAAATTCGCATTCATCATCACCCATTCAAGAATTTCAACACGATTCAGTTCACAACACAACTCTTCAGATCCTAGAAAACCCTAGATTACAAGTCTAGTTCAATAATCACTATATGGCATGATTTAACATGATCAAACATAGCACATACTTATATGGGGAACAAACTCATCACAAAAGATTGCAAAACTTAACCACAGAGCTTACCGATTGATTGGAGAAATAAACCAAAGCGAAAGAAATCAAAACCATGCTGAAAACCCTAGAAATAGTGACTTCGCCAGAATCTTCTCTGGAAAATGATGAACGTAGCCAAAATTTTAATCGAAAAAATGACGTGGGTGATGAAATAGGGTTTTCCATCGCCTTAAGGTTTTGTAAAATGACTTTGGGGGTCAAATTTTATTTTGACCCCTTTTTAAATGAAAATCGGGTCAGCCTGTTAAAACTACAGCTCGGGGCTACGAGTCGTAGGCTGTCCTACGACTCTAAGCCCAGGTCTTGTAGCAGACCCAACACTTGTAAATATTTGGGAATTATACCCGGGTACTATAAACCCCTATTACGACTCGTAAAAGACTCTATGAATCGTAAGGTTGGCTCATAGTGCATGTGCCAACTTTTTATACTCACTGATTCTCTCTATGATGCATGACTACGAGTCGTAGTGAGGACTATGACTCGTAGGTGTGATCCTAGAGGCTGCTCCAAGTGCCATTTTTCAGATCTTCAGTTCTTCAATTTCCACATGCAAACCAAATCTCAGAATACAACAATTTCAAAAATATTACAACTGCACCAATGACTTTCAATCATAAAAACAAACTCACACCTTCTATCTAAGAATCTCAACAACCAAAAATACTTAAAATAAGCCAACAATTATCTAAAATGCTTGGGTTGCCTCCCAAGGAGCACCTTGTTTAATGTCGTGGATCGGCTTTGTCATCTTTCTTCATCAACTATCATCGAGGATCTACACCTCACTCTTGCACTCATCTGAGTGTTTCATGGATTGGAAAATATTGAACACGACCTCTACATCATTAACCCTAAACCACAGTTGACCTGAATCCATATCCAGTAGGGCTATCCCAGTGGCCAACATTGGTCTCCTCAAAATGATAGGCACCTCAAAATCAACTTCACAGTCAAGGATCACAAACTTCATCGGGAAGATGAATTTATCCACTTTAACAAGCACATCCAAAAGGATTCCCTCCGGCTTTTTTATGGTTCGATCCACCATAAGCAACCTTATTCTTGTCCGGGTAGGAGTACCAAGGCCAAGTGTTTTGAATACCGCAAGAGGCATTAGGTTGATGCTCGCTCCTAAGTCACAGAATGCTCTTTCAAACTCAACATCACCAATAGTACAGGGGATGGTGAATGCACCGAGGTCCTCTCGCTTTTGAGCATGGCATTTGGTGATAATCACACAACATTGTTGGAGTTCTTGCGAGAACTCTTGGCTCGAAGTGTGTCTCTTGGTGACCAATTCCTTCATATATTTTGTATACCTAGGCATTTTCTCCAAAACGTCTAGAAGGGAAATGTTGATGAAGAGTTGCTTTAACATCGAGAGGAAGTGTTTGAATTTACCCTCCTCTTCCTTTGTCTTAAGACTTTGAGGGAAAGAAGGAGGAGGTTTGGGAATTGATTTCAATTTCTCATGCTCCTTTACATCTTCTTGTTGTATCCCAACAACCTTCGGATCTTCTCCCTCAACCACGACTTCACCACCAAGAACTTTCTCATCAACTTCATCATAATTACTGGCATAGAGGGATCTACGGTGCTCTTGCCACTCCTAGTTATCACCACCATGCAATGCCCTTCATTCTTTGGGTTTTGAACCGTGTTGCAAGGTAAGGTGCCCTTTTGGCATTGGTTCAATTGTGAAGAAACATTCCCGAATTGTCGGTCAAGTTTCTTAATCAATGCCGAGTGAGACTCTATTTTTTGCTTAATTCTTGAAATATCTGCTTTCATTCCCTTTAAAGTCTCATCTTGATGGTCGGATCGCTTCAACAATTTTTCGAACATTTCTTCAATCTTGGAGCTGTTTGATCCGGCATCACGATTGTGTGGTAGCACATAAGCACCATTCCTGTAGCCCTCTCTTCTCCCCCATTCTGCTTCTTGAACTTTCTCCCTCTTATAGTATCCACCCTGATTGTCACAATATATCCCATCATGGTTGAAGTTCTGACCTTGATTCCCAGAACCTTGCCTCCAATAGTCCGAATTGGACCCTTGGGGTTGTTTCGGAAATCCGCCGCTTGGTTGCTTACAAAATAAGCATCCTCATCAAAGAATGCATCATCATAGGTAGTAGCCTTCAGAGGTTGGTGAGTGACTGCCTTGACACTTGCTTAATTTTGCTTTAAGACCTAGTCCATACTTGTACGAAGTTGAGCAAGTTGCTTCATGATCTCTTTCTTTGCCTTTGCTTGCTCATTATTGGTGTTAATTGCACAAGATGGTTTCATCACTCCTTGCTCTCGTTGACCCCATGCTTTATTTGTTTTGACTATTTGCTCCATCATTGCGGCTATCGATGCAAAAGATTAGTCTAGGAACATGCCTCCCACGATTGTGTCGTCGCAAGCTTGACTATTCTAATCAAGAGCCCGATAGAGATTCTCAACCAAGGCATCATCAACAATCTTGTGATCAGGGACTATCCTCAAGCATTTAGTAAAGCTCTCTCATGTTGTGCTAATAGAATCACTCGAAAATTGCTCGAAATTGTTGATTTGATCCTAGAGCTTTAACTTCTTAGATCTTGGGAAATATCTTTCAAGGAATACTCTCTGGAGTTCAGCTCAACTTGTGATAGTACTAGGAGGAAGCTCGCACAACCATGCAGCTGCATTGCCAGTCAATGACAGTGGAAACACTCTTAAACCAACAACATCAAGAAAAAGGTTTTGCATCCCCATGACACTCTTGCAAACAAACACCACATTTTGAAGATGACGGTGGGGATCCTCCGAAGGTAACCCTATGAATAGTCTGTGGTTTGGAGTGTTTAGGGCAATCCACTCGATATTGTGAACTTAGTATCTGCTGGTAAAGTAGGCAATACTATAGCACTGGTAATATCCGTAGTCATACGGTTCAATCGATATTGATTCCATCCATAGGCATTTTCATTGAAGTCCCTGAGATGTGGCCTATTACCCCTCTGTTGTGGATTCTCCTCTCTTCCCATACCCTTATTCGTATGCATATCCTCCTCAACCTCAATATCCTTATTCACTTGAGCCATTCTTCTTGTTAGTCGATTTCTCTCCAAATTGAGTGGAGCTAAGGGATTTCCTTGGCTCCTTGTGTTGGGCATACAACCTAATATACCCTGCGAATAAAATCAAACAACAAAACAAAAATAAAAGTAAAGTACAAGAGACTCTAGACATCAACACTAGAACTAACTAATATTGAAATCAAATTAATGCCTAGCCGTATTCCCCGACAACGACGCCATAATTTCTGATGATGTTCACGCTCCAATAAGAAAGTGGTCATTGTCAGCAATTAACCTAACCAATGTTAGGGTCGAATCTATAGGGAATATATGGCTTGACTACAAGACTTCACCACTTATCATTTCTAGTATTTATGATACAATCTCTAAATTGGAGGGGGGTTGGTGCTTTGCATGCAGGATAACAACTTAGGTTCTTCCAGCCCTCTTGTGAAGTTAAAGGTCGAATTTCACCATGGAGCTTGGTGGGAAACCATGGCATGACCACTAATCGTTACCTATTGTCCCAATCAACTTACTCTTGGTCAGGCTCGATTGATTAGATAAGAATACATCAATCAAATTCTGTCATCTACTTCCTTTTACCTATTCGTCACTACCTTGGTCGGGATCGTGATAGTAGGTGGGGTTGGGTGTTGGCCACCACCAAACAACAATAATAATGAAGGGAAATAGATGATACATGCAAAACCCCAATCATGGAAATGCAAGAAACCTAGATCATCTCAAGTCAACTACCCATGGTTCCCACAACCCCAAGTTGTGGGTGCTTAGCTATTCATGGCTAAGGAAAAACACACAAGAATGCAAATAATAGACATAGTTGAGAGTTTTACCAATACAATGAGAAGTGAAGACACCACTAGTTGCAAACCCAAAAGCTTGATAGATATCCAAAGTGTATAGCACAAGATTTGCAACCACCAAAATGGGTTTTCAGACAGAATACAATAAACTAAAAAATGAAACCCTAAGAAATTCTTGAGAGAATATTCAAGAGCAAAAATTTTAATTTGTCTATCTCATGTCCCTCTTCAATGAAAACCTAACTTAAAGTATTTATAGTATGTACAAATAAACCCTAAAAAGTATGCAGAAAAGACAGCTGGCAGCTGGTACATCTCGCAGATACGACTCGTAGGATGACCTACGAGTCGTCATTGGGATCTGGTATCAGGTTCTTTGCATCTTGGACTCCACTGGTACGAGTCGTTGCTTGGGCTAGGACTCGTATGTTCATCTCGTAGTCTTGATCTTCAGTTTTTGATCAAATATTTCGGCTCTCTGATTCTTGCTACGAGTCCACTTATATGAGTCGTAGTGAATATTACGACTCTTAGGATGTCCTCGTAGGAGTGACCTTCACTTGGCAGATTTCTGATTTTTGGTCTCTGTTTCTTGCTACGACTCGTAGGTGGATTCGTATAGCCTATGCTTCAGCAAAATCTGCAAGTTTTCTTTAAAATCCTGCCAACTTAACTTTTCTATAAGATTAACACAAAAATACATCAAAACCATAAAAAGTCGCTTTAAGAACTTATAAAACTCCTTATTTCAGGCACCAATTGTGCTGTATTTTGACAGCACATCAGATACTAGTGAGCTGCTGTATATATTTCATTTCACCTGGTTTTGGCAAGATATTAAAAAATTGTTCATGAGTAGTTGACTATTCTGCTTTTCTTTAAATGATTCATTTGCTAATTGTTTTTGATTTTCTCCGTAGGTACTGGAAAGGAAATCTGAACTTGCAACTCTTGAATCCCTTGATAGTGGACAAACATTTTTTGAGTCTTCTGCAGATATGGTACTTTCTAGCATAAATGGGATAAAGAGATAGTTTGCTTCAGTTTGATGTACACAAATTTATTTTATGTGCTGTCTTATATTTCAGGATGACGTCGCAGTATGTTTTGACTACTATGCAGACTTTGCTGAAGCTCCGGATTCGAAAAGGAAGACTTCGATTGATCTTCATCTGGATACATTTAAGACTTATGTTCTTAGAGAACCTCTTGGTGTTGTGGGATTGATAACTCCATGGTAGGTGCCATTTTTCAGATTTATTATGGTTTCTTTTGTTTTACAAACCACAAATTGATCAGACAGATTTTCATGGTGGAACTTCTGCATTTCACTTATTTTTCTGTACATGTATATATTCACTGATTGTTTTCATGTAATTGACAAGATAAAGTCAGTATAATTTATCTGAGGTGGTCTGGTTAGTCCTTAAAAAGTTGAAATAGAGTTTGGAGATGAAGAATATTCAGTTGGCTTAGGTGTCTCTTAGTTCAGGAATCTATTTCATTCAAAAATGTTGGATCAGAATCCAAATAAATGAACAATTAGAATGACAGTCGTGTACTTTTCAATTTGGTGATCCTTTTTGTTTTCATAATGAAGGAATTATCCATTGTTGATGGCCATATGGAAAGTTGCCCCTGCTCTTGCTGCTGGTTGTGCAACAATGCTTAAGCTGTCTGAACTAGGATCAATGTGAGTCCTTATAGCATATCATCTTCATTATCTATACTCTTGACTGCACCATTTGCTTCTTTAATTAAACGGCACTTAACATTCAATCATAGTACCTGTCGCACAACTTGTTTCTCTGCATAGCTGCACTAAATGACTACGTCTTGTATTTTTTATTTTCTACATAGCTGCATGTGTATGTCTTCTTCCTTTTTTTTTTATTTTCTGCACACCTGCACACACACATCTTCCTCTATTTTGTTATTTTTTACACAATTGTACGCGTACGTTTTTCCTCTATTTTTTTCTACAAAGCTGCTCGCGCACATATTTTCTGCACAATTGTACCTAATGTTCTTTGGGATTTAATGAGAAGAGATACTCCATAGTACCACAACAAACTCTCTTTTTTGTGCACTTAAAAATTTATAGATGTTTCAGACTTATGATACACTATCGAATGGACACTTTGAAGTTTTGATAGAAAAATCTAGGAGGCAACCATAATTTAGAATTTAGCGAGGCTACTACGAGAAAGGAAAACATGTTCGTCAGGTCACTTTCCCCTTTGCTCCCAAATTTGTAACTTGTTTGCTCGTAATTTCAGAATATCGAAACTGGATTATAACTAACACACAACTCATTGTGGGACTTTTGATGTGGTAGCTAATGCATTACTGAAGATAATGTAATACAATAATAAGATTTGAGTAGTACAAGGAGTTTAAAATCAAGATCCAACTAAATATTGCGTTTTCAATATATATTTGGATTCATAGTTAATGCTTCTAAAGTTTTTCTCATTAATTCTTTTATTTTTGCAGCTTGTTGATGTTTTTGTATAAGCCTTGGATGAATTTTAAAGTTCTTTTGAGGTGAGTGGTTTAACTAATTCTAGTGTCAAATTTACATATATTGTTATATATTATCATTTATTATTTATCGCCGTTTAAAAATTTTGTATTTACAGATTTTGAAGATTAAAGTTACAAGTCATGATACAAGTTTAGAATATGCACAAGACAATTATTATTTTGCTACGGGAGTTATGCAAGACATGATACCATAGTCTATCTTGAGATGTTAATACTAAGTTTTCTATTAAGCAAATATTATAACTAACACCATGGAATGTTAAGCATTTTTTATTATATATATCATCCTTTTCTATGGAGACTTTTAGTAGCAATTTCATATTTATTTAAAATTTATACTTTTGTAATATGAAGCTCTAGAAACGTAGTGAATTAGAGACCAAAAATATTACTCGTCTCTGAAGAAAGGTAGTTTCTTTTCCTTAAAGGTTAATCTAGGACGAGGTAGTTTCTCATCCCTAAAGATCAATCTGGGAAGAGGTAGTTGCTTGTCGCGAAATGGATTTAATGACCAGAAAATAAATAATTTTCAACGAAGGAAATTAACTATTTGGGACGATATATGTGGTCTCTAAAAGTATTTTTGCGACCGGCATTGTTTCTGTCTCTAAAACCATTTAATCGCCAGTTGATGAAGCTCGTCGTAATTGTCTTTTAGCAAAGAAAGCTATTAGGACGGGTGGAAACGAGCCTTTTCCCTTCCTAATTGATCATTTGGGAACAAATATTGACATTTAGGGACCAGATTTCCCCTCATTAAAGGCCATTTTTCTTGTAGTGTACGATACCCACCTACGGTTCATAGTTCCCTCTACGAACCATAGTGGGGTCTCGTAGAGCTAAGCCTGTGTTAAAATTTTGTACACTGAAACCTTGTATGAGACCTGTCTACGACCCGTAGTCAAGGCTACGAGTCGTAACTGTGTCTCGTACCTAGTTTCAGTGTTCAAAATTATTATGCACCTGTGGACTACGAGGCCACGGTATTGCTCGTAGTCCCAACTACGAGTAGTACCTAACTCTCGTACCTTCCATCTGCAGCTGATACATTGTTAATTTTCTTGTCTTGTTCTTTTGTTTTATTTTTATTTTGTTGAGAGTTTTGGTGCTGATCATGTTTGTTTGTGCTTATTTTAAGGTAGTATGTCCCCCAAAACTAAATGTGTAGCAAAAAGGGCTGTGAATACATGATTTGTGGATGAGGAACCC
Source organism: Solanum clarkiae (assembly GCA_011800125.2). NCBI lineage: Eukaryota > Viridiplantae > Streptophyta > Magnoliopsida > Solanales > Solanaceae > Solanum > Solanum clarkiae. The sequence goes on along the minus strand of JAABOM020006305.1, from coordinate 59,071 downwards.
GAAAATGAATAGTCAGGTGGATCGAATGAGAGCCACAACGTCCGGATTGACCGTGAGGCACAAATGCCTCAGACTAGGGCGACTGCTGCATGAGCTACCCAGACCAAAGTACAAGAAGTTAGTTCCTCCCAGTCTGATAAGGAGGGACATGATGATGGGTCCAAGGTCAGTTCGATGCAAATGACTCCTTTTGGTCCGGAGTCTAATTTAGAGAAGGTGCCCTAAGACGGAGGAGCAGCCCAAACCTCGATTGCCCAATCTATTTCTCCTATGGATCTACATTATCATCGATAGGGTGTTGAGGAGATGAGGGTGTTCCACGATGAGGGGCTAGATCCAAAGGAGCAAGGGAATCCAACACGATCATTTTATGAGAAGCCTCGACTCTTTGACACAGGTATGAGCCATGTCCCTGGGCTCGAGGAGGACATAAGACGACAAGGGCTCAGATGGTTGACTGATAAGCTGTATAAGTTCTCCCTGCTCATAGTGTGGGAATTCTATTCAGCTTATACAACAACCATTTGACAAGACCTTCCTAAGAAGAAATAACTTCTCAAGGAGCCTAGATTATGAGAGGTGGGTTAGAGCCTAGTGGGTCAACCTATCTGAGAATATGATCCACCACGTGCAGTTAGGTCCCACATACATAGCACCACAATATACAACTGAGTTTGATCAATACATTAGACAAATTAGACAGTTTGTTATCTCTAAGAGTGTGGACAAGAGGATTGAGCTTCTGATATGGGTGGTGAGTCAGATTGCTGAGCGTGGTCCTTAGCCTTCATGGTTCACTACGTATTCAGAGCCAATAGTGAAGTCCTCTCTCTCCTTCCCCTCCAAGTTTTAATGGGCTATTGTCAGGTATCGTATCCGATCCACGTTCACAAATAATGTTCTCACGTTAGAGCGAGCTGTTTTGGTAGCCGACATCTTAGCTGGCTACGACATCGATTGGGTGCACCTGATAGCTGAGCAGATCCATGAGTCAGTGCTCAAGAAGACCATATGCATGCCGTTCCCCATTCTTATACATAGGTTATATGTAAAGGAAAAGTAGGAGGTATTACTTCAGCTAGATCCTCTAGTGGAAGGCCTCCACACCATGGATCCCAACCTGATCAAGGTTGATGAGAGCCTAGTGGTACTTCAGCGGGCATTGCCTCCTCCCGTGCCCAAGACATTAATGCCTGAGCCACAGGCCGAAGGTTCGACGGCTTCCACCACTACCACTCTAGCTACTACTACTACTGAGGAAAGACCAGAGCAGCCTGCGGCAGTCAATATTTAGATGGGTCCCACTACAGCCGCATCGGCACTAGAGCCGTATACATTACAGATTCCTTCCACAGACATTATGTTTGTTATGGCTTTTCAGGATATCGGGCAGAGATTATCATAGTTGAGGCTCAGTTGGCTCAAATTATACGGCATATTAAGCAATGGGTTCGGTAGACAGTTCAGGAGTCGGAGGATCGATGCAAGGCATTCACTACTTTAGTTGTTGATCAGCACATTGCTATGGTGGATGTCTGAGTTGATGCCTTCCAGAAGAGAGTGCAGAAGAGAATTGCTGAAGTCGGGCCTGTAGACCTGTCAGCCTTTCATCAAGAGTTGACGAAGTTTAAAGCTAACCTGATTACATCATTATTGGGTCTGATCACAGTACCTAGTCCTACACCTACAGAGGAGCCACTATTTGATATATCTATGGAGGATTAGCCACTACGTGCTCCTGGGAAAAGACCACTTGAGACTAATGAAAATGAGGAGATGCCAATGTGCCAGAACACTGCCGAGGATGATGAGGAGCTGGATGAGGAGGTAGTTGGGTTCATCTTTAGGATGTCTAAAGAGGAAGAAGTGCAGAGGTGAGCCAGGAGCTTGATCGGTTGCAGGGCATTGGCTCATCCAGCACGGCTGCTGCATAGACTACCCCGTAGGAGAGAGATGCTCATGGAAAGCCGGAGACTGGTGCTTAGGCACCATTTGATGTTTGATTTTTGACCCTTATTCTTATTTTGTTTTTCCTTGTACATTTGAGGACAAAATACAATGTTTTTCGTGTGGTGTGGATGGATAGCTATGGACTAGGGTCAAGCGTGAGTAGCTCTTAGTCTATAGTGATCCCAATTTTTGATCTCAAGGTTTTCTTGCCTGTGTTTTTTTGCCTCATGGATATTTCATTTCTTGTTTAATCGACATGTTTTAGATGTTGTAGATAATATTTATAGTATATAATAGTTAAGTTTTTGGCATGTACATTGTTTTGATGGTTTATGAAAATTTTTTGAAAAAATTGGTATCCCTTGAAAATTTTTGTTAATTAGTAGCTATTTTCTGATCATGCATGTTTGAATTGTGTGGCAATATTTGTTCTGATTAAGTGAAGGCAAGTTGATGCTTGAAAGATGATCTATGAATCTTTGTTGGCTATGTATGCAATGTCATGTGCATGTGAGCTAATTTTGTTGTGTTCATGCATTGTTTACTGATTTAGAGCTTGCCCTGTTACTTTTTGTTGGACTGGAGAGTGTATGGATTAGGAAGGGATCTCAGGCCTTTGTTCTTTGATTTAGTCTACTTTTGCCTAAATGACCAACCAAATGAAAGAGTTTATCTGTTATTCCAAATGTTTGAGCCATACATGTACCCTTTTTCTTTTTAAATACTTAACTATCCTAACCTTATCTAGTGAAATACCCTGATATTGGTCCTGGTCTATCCTTGAACATTGTGAACCTTGATTGAGGCAAAAAGCCTAAGTTGAGGGTAGCTACCAAAAAGTGGTCTTAGTTTGGGGTTGGATATTGTGTACTTCACCTCAAGCTAAAAGCCTAAGTTGAGGGTGGCCTATATTTGGTGTATAATAGCAAAAATGAGGTGGTGAGTTGGGAGTTGAAACGCCCCAAAATGTGCTTCGAAATGCCCATAATCGTAATTTTCTTAAATCTCAAAATCCATGAGTGATATCAAAAATCCGACTTCATATTCTCGATCAGGGGGCAAAATTGAGTGGGGAATGGTTATAACCTGGATTTTAGAGGACCCAAAGTGAAAAATAATTTTCACTAATTTTCAATTTCCAGTGGTTGTCTGTGCCTTGGCCATGATGCGCCAGGGACACGGAGTAGAGTAATTGGTGTCATAAACCAAGCCTAGGTACTAGACATGACGGGCGAATGGGTAACCCGAAGGAGCCCAAACAAGTCTCATAGCATATCATTACACATCTTTGGTCTCTGAAACAATTAAAATTACAATAAGCGATAAGCATAAACAAGGGGAAATGGGACTAAAGGTACACCACCATGACATAAACATCAAGAAACAAGAGAGTAAAGACTTATAGCGTAGATACATAACATGTCCAATAACACCTTTAAACATAGATACTTAGCGGGGGCCAAGACAAGCAACTGGGCTCACCCTGAAAGTCAAAGTATATATAAAAGAAAGATAGTTTTAATGCATAGCAAGCGCTCATGAGTAACGTCCTCAAAATAGAGGACTCACCAACAAGCTTCAGTGAAACCGTACTAGCCACATGGGTAGAGGTGCTCAAGCGCGGCTCCGGCTCCTACATGGTGACATCATATAGGTATAGAGTATGCGTTAGTACGTTGGAATATACTAAGTATGTAGGATGTAATGCAACAAGGGATAGGCAATATAATCAAAATGCATAATCATGAGCAATAGATAGCATAATAGCAATATAACGTGCATGAACAATGTTTGCAGTAAAACATGCTTGAAAATAACTATACTTACATATCTCGTTTAACATAATAAGGTGATATACTTATATCAACCAAATACCTTGTACTAGAGGTTAAGGAATATAGCATAGGTCATAACCCCTTCTAGTAGGTCATGGGTAGTATATGAGGGTAAAGAGATAGCATAATTCATAACCTCTACATATAAACAAGAGATAATGAGTAGCACATGAGGGTAGGGAGGTAACGTAGGTCATAACCCCTATATGTGTGCATATGAGGGTAAGGCATTCCACATAGTTCAGAACCTCTTCATATGAGTATATTGCATAATCCCAAATCATACACAAGAGTAAGGATTACATCATAGTTCATAACCGTACATGTAGAAATGAGTAAGCGAGTAGCACATGAGTGTAAAGTTAGCATAGGTCATAACCCCTACATGTGTGTACCTAGCATAACTTCAAACTATACAAAAGGGTAAGGAATATTGCATAGTTCATAACCCCTACGTGTGGATATGAGTAAATGTGTAGCATTGATTCGTACATGACGGTAAGGTATACAACATAGTTCATAACCTCTACATGTAGGAATTGGCCTTGCACTATAGGGTAAAACACATAACATAGTTCATAACCCGTTCTAGTAGGCTTCACAATTTACAAGAGCATAGACCTTAGCATAAGAACTCAATAACTCATCAATGACTCCAAAGAACATAACAACATGAGAGCCCAACAATTCACTTGCAATAATATAGGTGTTTTACATGTTTTAAACACACATCTATACATTCCTTTCATCATCATATACATGTATTCCTTTTCATCATCATTTTATCATCATTTCATCATCATATAGTCATTCAACTCATAAGACATGCATCGAACCATCAATTCCTCAAAAACCCTAAACCGGACGTTTTATCTAACACTTAGAGTGTGTGTAGTGCTAGTATAAAACTATGCATTTCAAGAGTGTTATCATGCTAGAAAATTCAGTGTAAAATCGTCAATAGATACTTTGTAACACCCTCAATCAATGTACATTAAAACCCTTCATTAAATCCCACAATAGATCTTAAATTCGTAGCCCAAAACATAGTAAAACTGTCACAATTTCAAAAACCCCAATATAGTGTGTAGTAATTTTTATAATAAATAAGACCCATTTGTAAATCAACTTTAAATCAGGAAATTTAAGGTAAAAGGAAGCTTGGGCATCATGGGTTAAAGGAACCTATGAAAGAAACCCACATACCTTAGCTTTTGAAGAAACCTTGAAGAAGATTGGAGATGGAGACTTAAAGCTTGGTTGAATTCATTAAGATCCGGAGAAGGTTTTGGCACTTAAAGTTTGAGAGAAATATAAGACTAAGTATTTGAATGAGTATTGGGAAAAGTCTTGGCTGATATGAGGGTGAAATAAGTCTAAATATAGGTATTTTCACGTATGGTAACACTTAGGACCAAGACTTAGAAGTCTTGGACAGAACTTGAAAAATAGAACAGGAATTACACTGTGCCTGTACGCGGTAACCTCACTAGAATTTGTCACTTTGAAATTTGAAATTGTGAATCGGTCGCTCTAAAATTGGGGTTAGACCATTCTCCCCCATAAACGTTACCCCCTGAACAAGAATATAAAGTTGAATTTTCGAAATAACTTATGGATTTTGAGATATATGAACATTACAATTTTGGGTACTTTCAAGGCACATTTTCGAGCACTTTTAGGGGTTGTTACAATTGGTCAGACGCGATGGATCTACATCGTGCTAGAGACGTGGACTAGTGTATTATTTTCCTTAGTTTTTTTGTCTCGGCCAAGGGAATTGGAGTCATAGCCCTATGCCCACTTAAACGTGAAATCACCCATATTTAGCTATTTTTTAACTCTATAACTCACAAAACCCTCTCTCAAACCCCTGTAAGACTCTATATATTTTCTCATCCAAATCTAATGATCTCAAGCTCAACTTTGGAACTCAAGGATTCATTTCAAGCTCTAAGACTACTTCAAGTTTGCCTTAAAGAATTCAAGGTTTAAGAACTGTGGGTTTCATCCATTCAGTCCTTTCACCCATGGAGCCCAACCTTCCCTTTTCATGAAAATTGCATGTTTTCAAGTTAAATTTCCTATAGGTGTTAACTTATCATGGATTATGAATATAAATTATGTTGAGGTTTTATAAAATATTGATTGATTATGTATGACTAACTCTTTCAAGCTTATGCTATGAATTGATTTCGTCCACAGAGACTATACTTGTTTTGAGCTATGCAACTGTGAGCCATTATGATCTTTTGTGATGGGTTTAAAGGTACCCTACATGAGGGTTTTACTACATGTTGGTGGTTTGATTTGCATTATGTTTACTCATCTTATTTCACTCTTAAATTTCATGGTTTTGCACAAGTATCATGAACCAACTATGTGTTTGATAAAATGATGTGACAAAAATTCTCAAGTTATTAATGATCTATTACATGATTTACAAGTCAAGTGACTTTATCATGATTAAGGGCTCTCAAGCATGTATTGAATTCATGAAAAGTATCTACGATCTTACAAGTATCAAGCTAATCCCTATTTCAAGATTTTTACCTATTGTGAGTCATTCATGATGGGTTTATGTATGATTATGATCTACTATCATGTTCAAGTTAGGCTCACTACTAGATGTCAAGCATGTTTATGAGCTACTCAAGTCATGTTCTTACAAACTATTCATGTTATGATTAACGTATGATTATTTCAAGTATTTCATGGGATTTAACTTAGCATTGATTGATGTTTAAGATGGGGGCTCGACACAAGGGGTATTTATATAAAGACTTTAGTCTCCAAACTATGTGCCACCATAGGATTATGATTATCACCCTTGCAATACTAGTGGATCCATCTACTTCATGTTATCATGTATTGTTTTCCTTTGCAAGTACACCACACTTCGCCGGGGGATGTTATGCCCAGTTACCTGAACTGAGGGGGTGTCAGGCCTCGAAGTACAAGTTGTAGCTCCTTGGTCTCTGTCGGTTGAGGTCACTTTCCAGATATGTATGATCTATATATTGTGAAAGATGAATAATTTACAAATATGTTTTATTAGGAGCATTGATCATGCATTCCATATTGAAATTATATATCCATTGTTTATGATTACACAATTTGACTATATTGGCTTATGTATTATTGTATTACATCCCACATACTTAGTACATTCAAACATACTAACGCATATCTTATGCCTGCACGATATTACCATGTCAGAACCAGAGTTCCTTTTCATCATCCTTCACGTGGCTAGTTCGGTACTTCGGAGATAAGCATTAGTGAGTCCTCAAGTCTGAGGACACTATCTACATTACTCCTTCTATTTTGAGACTTCATTATGTTGAACACTTGTACTATGAGGGTGAGCCAAGAAAGTGTCTTATCCCCCACTTCATTTCATGTTAGAAGTGTTATTTGACATTATAGTGTCCTTATGCTATGAGTTTGAATCTTTTATATTATTATGAATATCAAGATTTCCCTTAGTCCTTCTTCCTTTTTTATTATATCTCTTATTGTTTTTTATTTTTCTTCCGCGACCAAGGATGTATTGATATGCTAAGAGGCTTGTTTAGCATCCCTTCGGGTTCCCATTCGCCGTGTCACATCTATGACCTAGGCTTGGGTCATGACATGAATAAAAGAAATTGTAGAAAGTTATGTATTTGGTAAGAGAAAAAGAGAAAAAGATGCCTTAGTATGAGTTGAAAAAGCAAAATGAGTTTGAAAATAAGATACTAGCTGAAAATGAAGAGGAAATACCCAGAAAAGCTTAAAAATGAAGAATAAAGGAGAAAAAGTTGAGAATGGTTGAATTGTTAAGGTTAAAGTGTGGAAAAGCATGGTTCAAAGTTGTCCCTTAGTCACTAATAGTCCAAAAAGCCATAGAAAATCCCCATGAGCCTACTTAAAAGCCTATAAAGTACTAAAATGATCCTAATCCAATTAGTCAACAGTCCTGATTGTGAGTATATTGGCAAACCTATGGTATTAGTTATCATGCATGAATCTCATTTGTGAGAGTGAGTATGCTTGCATAGTCCCATGAGCAACTTTTGAAAGCATTTTGACTATTAAAAAAGGGACTTCTTTTCTGTGAGGGCATTTGCATTGCATGGACAGCATTTGACTTGTTCAATGAATGTGGATTGTTGATACCCCTTAACTTGTCATAGTTGGATTTTCAAATGTATCAATGTGCTGTGGTTTACTAATTATCTACATGATCATGATTTGAAAAGGCCATTATGGGTACCTGAGCTGAAATTAAGGATGGTATATGCCACTAAGTAAATTGCTATGTGTTGCTTTATTATCTATCTATATTGAGTCATCTCTTGAGGACAAGCAACAATTCTAAGTTAAGGGTGTTGATGTGCTGTAAAAATACAACACATTTGATGCCTAGAACATGGTATTTTGTGTGTTCTCAATGCGACTTTTTATGATTTTTATGTGTTTTTGTGTTTATTTTTGCAGAAGATACAGTTTGGCTTGATTTTGGGAAAAGCTGCAGATTTTATTAATTTTGAAGAACTATGGGCCCCGCTATGAGTGGTAGCCCAAGCTACAAGTTGTAAAGGCTGTTCGTAGCAATTAGCACTATTCAAAAGCAAAATCTGAGAATTTTAAGTTCAGCCATACGAGCTTAAGGTATGAGTCGTAGTCCTCCCTACAACCCGTAGATGGAGACCTCGTAGCAATTAATAGTGTTGATTAAAATTGGACCAAGAAATACAACAATGGACTACGAGAAGACACTATGAGTCATAGACTAGGCTATGACTTATAGAGGTGGATCGTAGTAGTGAAGTCCAAAATTCCAAGTACTGACCACAAAAACCTGATTACAGCTAGTAGGTCACCCTACGAGCCATAGCAGACGCTGACCAGATTTTTAAATTATTTTAAGGATCTTAATGTAAATACTATAAATATTATTTGTTAGCGTTTTAGGAGCAGCTTTTCATTAGTCTTTAAATATTCTTCATATCATAGTAGTTTGTAGAGAGATTGAGAGATAATTTTTAGGGTTTTACTCTTAGACTCAAATTTGGGGATTTAGATTCACATGTGGATTAATTTCATCATTCAAGCTTGTGATTCTGATTTCAAAAAAAAGATTTCCTTATTCTTCAATTTGCTTGGGTAAGAAATTGAAACACCCCAAAATATGATTTAGAAATGCCCATAATCATAGCTTCCATATATCTCAAAAATCCATGCGTGATATCAAAAATCCAACTTCATATTCTCTATCGGGAGGGGGGTAAAATTGAGTGGGAAGTGGGTATAACCTAGATTTTAGAGGACCTATAGTGAAAAAAGTTTTTTGCTAATTTTCGTAAAATAATGTTTGTCTGTAGATGCGTCGCGGATCCGTGTTAATTTTGTCTTCACATTGGGCCCATGTTGCGGACCAGACGAGGACCATTGTTTATTTTTTCTTAATTTTTCTGTGTTAGCCAAAGGCATTGGGGTCATAGCTCCATGCCCACTTATGCGTAAAAACGCTCATACTTAGCCATTTTTTAACTCTATACCACTCAAAACCCTCACAAAAACCTCTCCATGACTTAACTAAGTATCTCATTCCAATATCAATGATTTTAAGCTAAGTTTGGAACTCAAGGATTCTCTTTAAGCTCTAAATTCTCTTCAAGCTCATCTCAAGAAAGCCTAAGTTTGAGGTATGTGGATTTCATCTATTGGGTCCTTCCATCTATGGAGCCCAATCTTCCTTTTTATGAAAATTGCATATTTTCAAGTTGTATCATCTATAGATATCTCTTATTATGGATTATGATTATAAATTATGTTGGGGTTTTATGAAATGTTGAATGATTATGCATGTCTATCTATTTCAAACTTATACCATGTTTTGGTTTAGTTTATTGAGACTATGCTTGTTTTTAGCTATGAAACTATGATCTATTATGAGATTTGATGATTGTTTTCAAGGTTCTCTACATGAGGGTTTTACTATATGTTGGTGGGTTGACTTGCATTGAGTTTTCTCATATTGTTTTACTCTTGAACTCAATAATTTTGAACAAGCATTATGAATCCACCAAGTGTTTGATAAAATGTTATGACAAGGATTCTCATGCTATTTATGATCTATTGCATGATTTATAAGTCAAGTGAGTATATGATGATTAAGGGCTTGCATGTATGTATTGAATTCGTGAAAAGTATCTATGTTGTGCAAATAGACCACACCTTGATGAGGGGGTGAAATGCCTCAATCACCTTGTTGAGGGAGTGGCATGCCTCAATCACCTTGTTGAGAGGGGTGACATGCCTCAATCACCTTGTTGAGAGGATGACATGCCTAATTCACCTTGTTGAGGGAGTGACATGCCTCAATCACCTTGTTGAGGGGGTGATATTCCTCAACCACCTTGTTGAGAGGGTGACATGCCTCATTCACCTTGTTGAGGGGGGTGACATGCCTCAATTACCTTACAAGGGGGTGACATACCTTAGATTCCAAGTTGTAGTTCACTTGGTCTATGTCAGTTATGGTCTCTTCCTACACATGTGATATGTACTATGCAAGTTGTATGAATCACAAGCATGTTTTACTTTAAGCATTGATCATGCATGCCATATTGAAGTTTTACTTATCCATTGCTTAAGATTATGCATTTCGACTATATCGGCTTACGTCTAGTTACATTGTATCCTACATAGTTAGTACATTCAAATGTACTAATGCATACTCTATGCCTACATGGCATCACCATGTAGGGACCGGAGTACCTTTTGATCATTCTCTTTGTGGCTAGTTCAGTACTTCAGAAGACAAGCTTTGGTAAGTCCTCAAGTCCAAGGACACTATCTATGCTACTCTTACTATTTGATATTTCTTTGTGTTGCACACTTATTACTATGAGGGTGATACCAGAAAGTGTCTTGGTCCCGCTCCATTCCATGTTAGAGGTATTGTTGGATATTTAACGTACTTATGCTATGAGCTTGACGTTTTTATAGTTTTATAAATATCAAGACTTCTCTTAGTCCCGCTTCCCTTATTTATAACTCTTGTATTGTTTCTTTTCCATTCGCGACCAAGGATGTGTGAATGATATGCTAAGAGGCTTGTTTGGGGACCCCTCAGGTTCCATTCGTCGTGTCACATCTAAACCTAGGTTTGGGTCGTGACAGAAACCTTCCATGTCTTCTAGTTTCATTGGTTATTTATGTGCCCAAGTCATGAGTAGCTAAACCCACAACTTGGAATTGTGGGAACCATGAGTAACTAGCTTAATAACCCAGATTTTTTGCACTTCTTGAGTTGGGTATTTGCATGTATTATACGTTTTCCTTCATTTTGCTTGTCATTTAATGACGGCCAATATTACACCCCGCCTAGTGTCATGATCTCGATCAAAGTAGTGATGAATAGGAAAAGAAAATGGGTGACAGAATCCGAATGATGTGTTCTCATCTAATCAACCAAACCCGGCCAAGGAGAGGGTGACTAGGACAATAAGTAATGGTTAGTTTGGCATACTATAGTAGCTGGCTAAGAGTCATAGTGAAATTCGACCTTCTCCTTTGCCCAAGGGTTGGAAAAACTTAACTTACTGTCCTATATGTAGTTTCCTAATTTACGTTTGTTATCTGGGGTGTTTGAGTTAGTGAATCATGGGGAATACAATTTCCCAAGTTGCTCTCCAATTTGATTGTCTCTATGTTTTATTAGTATAGTTTTATTTTACTACCAACCATTAAAAAACCCCTCCCCCCTTTTTTAGAATAGAGCTATTTGATGCTTGAATTGATTATTGGTGAATCAATGTGGCGAAACCCCATATTCCCATGACGTTTGACCCTAACTTATGCTTAGGTTTTATATTTGACAACGATCGCTTTATCCTCAAAGTGAGAGGTACTGTTTGAGCGTGATCAGCACATATGTACAAATTCTGTAGGGATAGCTTGCCTTTACCAAAATGATTAGCAGTTTTACACAGGTTGTTACATCAATCAAACAGCTTTACAGAATTTGTGACATGCCATACGCGCTCAATGCATGGATCTACTAGTGCGCCTCCAAAGTACCATAGATGTAGTTGTTAGTGCTAGAAATCATATTCTCATAATGTTAAATTGGCATGTAGTTGGTGTGAGGCGAAAATACGAGTATTTCATGTCTATAATTTTTAGCGAGGTATTAATAATTTTCTATTAATTATTTTTGCCAATGTTTGGCAGTTTAATTGAAATCCAATAATTTGAATTTTTTTAGGTTGATTGTTCCAACTTGGTCGCTATTGCTGAAGAACTGGCAACACTGGATTTACCAGCCATCACTAATCTACCATTGAATGAACCATCTTCATCCAGCACACAAAGTGCATCATCCCGCCAGCACAGTATTGTGCATAATAATGAGCCGACTGGATTCGAAGATATCTCATCTGAACCACCAATCCATTTGCTTTGAAAGTCAAAGCTGCTTGAGACCACAACATCTCAGCCTCCACCAAAATAGCAGAAGGAAGTACACACTCAGAAAAGCATTCCAAATGCACCTTCAAAGCCGAAGAAATCTGTGCACGTTTTTGTAAGTCCAAAATAATCAGCGTCATAGCCCAAGCTATCTGAAGCTTCACAATCTTCATCAACTCATTCCAAAGGGAGTTTTGTTGAAGACATAAAGAAAGTGAAGAAATTCGTTTAAGAAATATGTAAGTATCAAAAATATTTTAAATTCAATAAACATTAACAGACTGATACCTAATCATTTTTTTTCCTTTTCAATGTGGATAGAAGATTTAATGTCATAGAGTCTTTGATAAACTTAAAGGCTACTGAGATTTTGAAAGTTAGTAGAGTGTCACCATATAAGGAGTACGCTGATTTTCACCATCAAGAAAACACCCATGCACAAACCAATAAGTTATCAATTATTTCATTAAAAATATACATGATACATGTACTTTATTCATCTACTTATGACACTTTATTAAAAAATATATATAAAAACAAAAAAAAATACCAATTGATAAGGTATCAGCCAAGTTGAAATAAGTATCATAAAATTGATTCAATTACTTATAATTCCCTACATTTAGTTCATTGTTAACATTAGTTATGCTTAAGCAAAGTATCAAATTTAGATTTTATTAGTATCAAACAACTTCTTCAACTCAATAAAGAATCAGATTGCACACCTGATCATTTGTCAATATTTTCTTATTTCATTTTTTCTCAATATATCTAAACTTTTTTATAATTCCATATGTAGAATGTTGGTGGACCATCTATTATAGAAAGCCATAATGAACCTGACCAATGATGTCAAAATTTCTCATTCGCTAAAGATGGTTGCACATATGTTAATCAAGACAAAACAACTGACATGGAAGTCAACACTGATGATAATAAAGTTGTCGATCATGCAAGCAATATCCTTGTGGTCCACATAGTTAATGACATACCTATTTCGGAAGTCAATGAAAACACCACAGATGACATCTATGTTTCAGTTATTGCCGGAATTGGGAAAGAAAATACTCCTTGTCCATATTTCGAGGTATGTTTAATAAATAATTCTAGATCTTAATCCAAAAATCTTCTGGAAAAGATATCATGCAGTAAATTTACTTTCATGCATCTACATCAAAATTGAATGCTTCTGAATTTGAGATTGTCACCAAAGCTCCAGTGGATGAAAAATATTTCTATCTAGGGAGACATCCATATGATATACAAGATTACTGATTAACAAACTCTCCAATGTGTTGTGCAGAAACATAAATCTGTCTAACTAGTTGTTTTTCTATTTCAAAAGGCTGGCACATCTACTGTATCAACGAAAGACCCAAAAAACTACCCGAAAAATCTAGGCATTACTGTATTGAAGCACTCAGAAAAAGTGCGGAAAAATAGTACCACATTAAAGAATATATCATCTGTAAGACAACATACTATGTACATAATCAAACATTAGATTATATTTATTTGGGAATAACGTCTATTTGTCATACTGTACATGACTTATCGCACAACACGTCAATATCAGAAGGAACAAACAAAAAGGTAGAGGCAATATTTAACCAACTATGCGAATCCATAACACCAACACCATTGTAAACTGCCACACAGTAACAACTTTCCAGCGATCAACTTCTCCTTCGGGATAGTCAGCTACCACCCACCCTCCCATGCAAAGAATTTGTTTTACATGATTCATCGAAGACCCCGGCACAATGCGGCAGGCATCGCTCAAAATTTTGCCAGTCACTGTTCTTGCCAAATTTTAGTTCAAGTGATAAGGAGAAGGAGAAAATTACCTACAAGTATCGTTAGAAGTTCACATTCGATAGTTATGACATTTGCTACGACCCTCCAATGGACCTAATATCAGATTATGACACTTGGCTTGAAAAAGGACTACACAGACAACGCTCCAAGAGGTAAGTCCCTTTAAACTCCATAACAAAAAATTACACTATGTTTAGACTTATTTTTAATATTTTTTTCATATTGTCTTAGTAAAACGGAAGATGATCATTATAAGGTTGGGAATGCATATATTGGATCTTTAAAGATTGGTTTTGTGGTTTATGACCTAAAGGCAAGAACTGATTCTACAAGATGTTACAAAAGAATAATTGTTGGAATGATTAGGTAAGTTGTTTGTCTATCATTGATGCCTATCTCACAGTGTTGATACCTTATCCTTAAAAAGGTACACAAGTGTTGATACTTGAATGTTGTTTGCCATGATACTTGCCCAAAGTTTATTATCCATTGTTCATACCTGTAGTACTATGTCACGACCCAAGCCTAGGGCCTAGATGTGACACGGTAAATAGGATCCTGAAGGTACACCAAATAAGCCTTTTAGCATATCAATCACACATCCTTGGTCATGGAAGTAAAACAAACAACACTAAGAGATATAATAAATCGGGAAGTGGGACTAATTGAAATTAAGATATTTATAAAAGAATAAAAGAGTCAAGCTCATAGCATAAATATAACATAATATCCAACAACACCTCTAGCTTAGGACTGGAGCAGGGGCCAAGACACTTTCCGGGCTTACCCTCATAATAGCAAGTGTTCAACATAATGAAGTCTCAAAATAGCAAGAGTAATGTAGATAGTGTCCTCGGACTTGAGGACTCACAAAAGCTTATCTCCAAAGTACCGAACTAGCTACACTAAGGATGATCAAAAGGAGCTCGGATCCCTACATGATATAGAGTATGCGCTAGTACATTTAAATGTAATAAGTATGCGAGATGCAATGCAACAAAACATAAGTCAATATTGTCAAAATGCGTAATCATAAGCAATATATGTATAAACTTAATATGACATGCATGATCAATGCTCATAATAAACATGCTTGCATATCATTCATATTGCACAATATACAGCATACATATGTGGGAAGTAACCTTAGCCGACATAGACCAAGAAGCTATAACTTGGACTCCGAGGCCTGACACCTTCTCAATTCAGGTGACCGGGCATGATACCCTCCGATGAAGTGTGGTCTACTTGCCAAGGCAATCCAAACATGATAACATGACTTGATGGAACCATTAGTACAACAAGGGTAATAATCATAATCCTATGGTGGCACATAGTTTAGAGACTAAAGACTTTATATAAGAACCCTTTTAGTCGAGCCCCCATCTTATGTCTCAATCAGTGCTAGGTCAAATCCCACAAAATACTTGAAATAATCATACTTTAGAAATAACATGAATAGCTTGTAAGAACTTTAGACATAACATGAATAGCTTGTAAGAACATGACTTGAGCAGCTCAAAAACATGCTCGACTTCTAGTAGTGAGCCTAACCTGAACATGAGAGTAGATCATAATCATACATGAACCCTTTCTTTAACATGAATGACTCATAAGAGATAAAAATCTTGAAATAAGGCTTAACTGGATACTTGTAAAGTCATAAATAATTTTCATGGATTCAATACATATATGAAAGCCCTCAATCATCATATAGTCACTTGACTTGTAAATCATGAAATAAATTACCAATAACTTGAGAATTTTTACTTGACATTTTATTAAACACATGGTGGGTTCATGATACTTGTTCAAAACCATGCAATTCAAGAGTGAAATAAGATGAGAAAACTTCATGCAAATCAACCACTTATATGTAGTAAAACCCTCATGTAGGTTACCTTGAAATCCATTATAAAAGCTTATGATAATTCATAGTTTTATAGCTCAAAACTCGCATAGTCTAAATAGACAAAATCAATTTATGGTATAAGCTTGAAAATAGATAGTCATGCAAAGTCAACCAATATTTCATAAAACCCCAAAATAATTTATGTTCATAATACATGATAAGAGATACCCATAGGTAATAAAACTTGAAAACAAGAAATTTCATGAAAAGAGAAGGTTGGGCTTCATGGGTGAAAGGGACCCAATGGACTAAACCCATATACCGTAAACCTTGATATCTTAGAGGTGAGCTTGAAGTAGTCTTTAGAGCTTGAAATGAATCCTTGAGTTTCAAAGTTGAGTTTGAGATCTTTAGATTTGAACAAGAGAATCGATAGAGTCTTAGAGGGTTGAGAGAGGGTTTTGTGAGTTGTAGAGTTCAAAATGGCTAAGTATAGGTGATTTCACGTTTTAGTGGGCATGGGGCTATGACCCCAATGCCCTTGACCGAAACTAAAAAAATTAAGGAAACTTTTGTACTGGTCCACGTCCAATATGTGACACGGACCTAACGCAAAGGAGGAATTATATTGCTCTGGGCCCCTAGCACATCGCGGCCAGGGCGCGAATGCTCTCTGGAATTTGAAAATTAGCAAAAATTATTTTTTTCTACGAGTCCTCTAAAATCCAGGTTATAACCATTTCCCGTTCAATTTTTCCCTTGATCGAGAATATGAAGTCAAATTTTTGATATCACACACGGATTTTAAGATATATGAAAATTACGATTATGAACATTCTTAAGCACATTTTGGGGCGTTTTCATATCTCCTCCTTGGGAACGCAATGTCAAAGAAACATGTATAAGAGAAGTAATGATGAAGATTTTAGCCTAACATGAAAGTAACAAATGCATTTTCCACATCATTTTCACAATTCTCAACACGAATGTCAAAAATCACCTTAAACTTGTTAACATGAACATGCATACATGCAAAATGACATGAGGGATGAAAATTAAGACTTTAAATCATATAGGGGACTTAAATTAGTATCTTGGTCTTGAGTACAGTGGAAGAGATATGGGTATCGCTTTCTTATGTCCGCCTCGGCTATGCATGTGGCACTTTCAACTTATTGGTTCCTCCAAAGGACCTTGACAGAAGCTACCTCTTTATTTCTCAACCACATTTCTTGTATATCTAAAATTTCCACCGATACCTCCAGGTCAAATTATCTCCTACAACACCCACAACATCCAAGGGCACTATGGCAGTTGGGTCACCCACACACTTTCTCAACATGAATACATGGAGGACCGGATGAACCATATTAATCTCCATAGGCTACTCTAACTCATATGAAATCTTACCCATGAAATGATCCCAAAAAGTGCCCGAAAATGTGCCTCAAAAGTGTCTGAAATTGTAATTTTCATATATCTTAAAATCTGTCGTGACATCGAAAATTCGACTTCATATTCTTGATCGGAGGACAAAATTGAGAGGGATATGGGTCTAAAACCAATTTTATAGCAATCAAATCACAATTTTAATTTTCCAAAATGCAATTTCCATAGAGCTCTCCGCACCCCTAGCGCGATGCATCCCGAGCGTTGATATGTGTAAATTTTTGTTCAGTTTCTTATTCGGTCCAAGAATTTTGAGTTTTGGGCCTAGGTCCTCCCATGTATGAAAATGCCTATACTTAACCATATTTCTCCTTTATATCATAAAATACATTCCCTAATACTCTCTCAAACACTTAGAAAAATATTTGACCCCAAATTTCAAGTGTCAAAACTCATCCGGATCTTAAGGATTTCACTAAAGCTTCAAGTCTCCATTTCCAATCTTTATCAAGAATTCTCCAAAATCAAGGTATGTGGGTATCAACCATTGGGTCCTTTCACTCATGGTGCCTAAGCTTTCTTTTTATCTAAATTACATGTTTCTAAGTTGATTTCACTTATTGGTCTTCTATTATGAATTTCACTATGAACTATGTTGGATTTTGTGAAAGTCTGACTTTTTATGAAAGTTTTGAGCTATGAATCTTAGATCTATTTTAAGATTTGATGAACGATATTAATGTATATTGCATGAGGGTATTACCAAGTGTTGGTGGATGGTTTTACATTGAATTTACTTGCATGATTTCACTCTTGAATTACATGATTTTACACTAGCATCGCACATCCACCAAGTGTTTGATAAAATGTCTACTTAATATATCTTGAGATTTTGAAGGCCTAATGCTTGGCACACGAGTTAAGTGACTTTATGATGATGAAAGGGTTATTTTAATATGTTGATTTCATGAGATGTATCTTTCGTGTTTTGAGTTGACCATAACCAATCAAGGGGTTGGTACCTCAATCACCTTGGATGGGGGTGGTAAACCATCAACCAATTAAGGAGTTAGTACCTCAATCATCTAGGATGGAGGTGGTAAGCCATCAACCATTTGAGGGATTGGTACCTCAATCACCTTGGATGGGGACAGTAAGCCGTCAACCAATTGAGGGGTTGGTACCTTAATCATCTCGGATGGGGGTGGAAAGCCATCAACCAATTGAGGTTGTTATCTCAATTACCTTGGATGGGGGTGGTAAGCTATCAACCATTTGATGGGTTGGTACCTCAATCACCTCCGATGGAAGGTGATCATGTCCATCAATCAATTGAGGGGTTAGTACCTCAATCACTTCCAATGGAGAATGGTCATGTCCATCAACCAATTAAGGGGTTTGTACCTCAATCACTACTAAGGGGTGGTCTACCTTAGAATCCAAGTACTAAGTTTCTTGGTCTATGATGATGGTGTATTCCTATACATGTAATATGTCCATATATAAGCATGTTTACTTCAAGTATGGTTCATGCATGTCATATGACTATATGGTCATCATTGCTTAATTGTACATTTTTTCCATGTCGCTTATCTATTGTTGCATTGCATCCTATATACTTAGTACATTCAAATGTTTAGAGGTGTTGTTGGAAAAGTTATATAATGATGCTATGAGCCTTAACTCTCTTGACTCTTTTGATACTATTTAATATGAAAGAATCTCCTTAGCCCTATGTTCCCTTTTTATTATCTATTATTATTGTTTTATTGCATCCACGACCAAGGATGTATAGTGATATGTTAAGAGGCTTGATTGGCTTCAGGTTCCCCATTCACCGTGTCATCTCTAGGCCCTAAATTTATGTCATGACAAACTTGGTATCAATGCACTAGGTTGTTGGTGGTCCTCGACATCCAACATACCGTGTTGATTAGAGTCTTATTCATGGAAATTTTTGCACCACAACAATGACTAAAGTCTATGAGACGTTTTAGGAAATATTTCCTTTCTTCTTTATCTATGTCGTACTATAGAAGTTAAGGTAAGGTTCCCTTCCCCCCTAATGGTTGTTCTTTGCTATGCTAGATCATGCCTAAAACAAGAGGAAGAAGAGCCCACACACCCATGGAACAATCGGCTCATGGTGAACTCTGGGATGCTCTCACTTTGCTAGCTCAAGTTATAGCTAATCAAGCCAATCAAGGGGCCCAAGCCCCTCATGCTCCTACTCTGGCATCTCAGGTAAGGGACTTTATGAGGATGAACCCACCGGAGTTCTATGGGTCTAAAGTAGATGAGGACCCTCAAGAATTTGTTGATAAGGTATACAAAGTGTTGCCTATCATAGGTGTGAGATCGAAAGAGAAGGCAGAGTTGTCGACTTACCAACTCAAGGGGGTGGTTCAAATATGGTACACTCAATGGAAGGAGGAGAAGGGAATATGGAGGCCAAAATGACAGAGTTCATGAATTTGAAGCAAGGGTCTTTGAGCATGAGGGAGTACGACATCAAGTTCAACCAACTCTCAAAATATGTTCCACGCCTGGTTGCCGACCCAAGGTCTAGAATGAATAAGTTCGTGATGGGTGTATCCGACTTGGTGAGTGATGAGTGTCGGTCTGCTATGTTGATTAGTGATATGAATTTGTCCTGCTTGATAACTTATGCGAACAAATAGAGGGGGAAAAGTTGAGGAAGAGAAGCAGTCACAAGGCCAAGATAGCCCATTTTGATGGTAAGTTCTAAAGTCACCAAGATGGTCGGTTTTTTCAAGGCCAAGGGTCTTCTCATGCTCCTAGTGGGAGATTTGCCAATGACTACCCATGTCCCCAAGAGGGTAGTGGTGTATGCCTAGACTCATGTGTACAAAGTGTATTAGGGGCCATGGTGGCCCATGCTTGAGGGATACCAATGCTTGTTTTGGTTGTGGGGAAATAGGCCACAAGATGATTGATTGTCCACGAAATCGAAATAAAGGTAAGGATATTCGTCCTTAAGACTGGGGTGCTAATACGGTTCCTTTGGGTAGAGGAGGCTAACAAGGTGGTTCCTTAAGGCACAATCGGTTTTGTGCTCTCCATGGGAGGCAAGGGGTTAATGAGGTGATCGATGTCATCACCGATATGTTAAAAGTCTTTGATTTTGATGTGTATACATTGCTAGATCCAGGTACCACTCTTTCTTTTATTACACCTTTTGTTGCCAAAAAGTTTCATGTTTAGCCTGAATTGTTGTGTGAGTCTTATGCGGTGTCTACTCCTATTGGTGCATCTATTGTTGCTAGAAAGTTCTATAGAAATTGTCCCATTTGAATCTTGCATAAAATATTGCCTTGTGATCTTTTTGAGTTTGATATGGTTGATTTTGATGTCATTCTTAGGATAGATTGGTTGCATGCATATTTTGCCCCTATTGATTTTAGAAGTCGTATGGTCGAATTCCAATTCTAAAATGAACCCGTCTTTGAGTGGGAGAGTCGTGATGTGGTGGTCAAGGGTAGGTTTATCTCATGCATTAAAGCCTAAAGATTGATCTCTAAGAGGTGTCTCTATCATCTTGTAGGGGTTAGGGATATTGAGTATAAATTTCTTCACATAGAGTCGATTTCGGTGGTTAATGAGTTCCTTGATGTCTTTCCAAATTATCTTCCTAGTTTTCCTCAAGAAAGGGAAATAGGCTTTGATATAGACCTCCTTCCCAATACTCAACCCATTTCTATTCCCCTTAATGTATGGCCCCCGCGGAGTTAAAGGAGCTGAAGGAGCAATTGCGAGACCTATTGGAGAAGGGTTTTATTAGTCCTAGCCAATTACCTTGGGGTGCACCAGTGTTATTTTGAAGAAGAAGGATGGGTCTCTTAGAATATGTATTGACTACCGGTAACTTAATAGAGTTACCATCAAGAATAAGTACCCTCTCCCAAGAATTTATGATTTGTTTGACCAACTTCAAGGGGCTAGTCACTTCCCTATGATTGATCTTTGGTCGGGGTATCATCAAGGGAAGGTGAAGGAGTGTGACATTCGCAAGACGACCTTCCGGACTAGGTATGAGCATTTATGAATTTATGGTTATGTCTTTTGGGTTGACCAATGCACCGACTATCTTCATGGATCTTATGAATAGGGTCTTTAAACCCTACATTGATTTTTTTGTCATTGTTTCGTTGATGATATTTTGATCCATTCTCATAGTAAGGAGGAGCGTGTGGCACATTTAAGGGTAGTGCTACAAAAATTGAGGGAAGATAAGTTGTATGCTAAATATGAGAAGTGTGAATTTTTGCTGAAAGAGGTTGCCTTTCAAGGTCATGTGGTGTCAGGGGATGGTATTAAGGTGGATCCTAAAAAGATGGATATGATTAGAAATTGGCCTAGACCATTGAGCCCATCGGTTATTAGGAGCTTCTTGGGCTTAGCGGTTTACTACCGGAGATTTGTGAATGGGTTCTCTTCTATTGCCTTTCCTATGACTAAGTTGACTCAAAAGAAGGCTAAGTTTGTGTGGACGAATGAGTGTGAAAAGAGTTTCCAAACCTTGAAGGATATGCTTGTCTCTACTCCTATCTTGTCTCTAACGGAAGGGTTGCAAGGGTTTGTTGTATATTGTGATGCCTCCCGTATTGGTTTGGGTTGTGTTTTGATGAAAAATGGTAAGGTGATAGCCTATGCGTCTAGGAAACTCAAAGTGCATGAAAAGAATTATCGTACTCATGATCTTGAATTGGCCGTCATAGTTTTTTCTTTGAAAATTTGGCGTCATTATTTGTATGGGGTGCATGTTGATGTGTTAACCGAACATAAGAGTCTCCAATATGTGTTCATTCAAAAAGATCTCAACTTGAGGCAACAAAGGTTGTTAGAGCTTCCTAAGGATTATGATATGAGTGTGCATTATCATCTAGGTAAGGCTAATGTTGTGGCCGATGCTTTGAGTAGGGTGTCTATGGGTAGCGTAGCTCATGTTGATGGTAGTGGAAAAGAGGTGGCTAGAGAGCTCTATCGGTTGGCTAGGTTGGGCATTAGGTTGGAAGAGGATAATAATGGTGGTGTGTTGGTTGTTGATGGTTCAAAATCTTCTTTGGTTGATGAGGTGAAGGAAAAGCAAGATCTTGACCCCTATTTGTTAGAATTGAAGGCCTTGGTGAGAGAGGGCAAGGTGGAGGTTTTCTCACAAGGGAAAAATGGTTCCCTTAGGTACCAAGGTAGGTTGTGTGTACCTTGTATGAATGACATGAGAAAGAGGATTCTTGATGAGGCTCATAATTCTACTAATTCTATTCAACCCGGTTCTACCAAGATGTATAGAGACTTGAGGGATGTATTTTGGTGGCGAGGTATGAAGAAAGACATTGCCAAATTTGTATTCGATTGTCATAGTTGCCAACAAGTCAAAGACGAACACCAAAGGTCAGGTGGCCTAACCCAAGACATAAAGATTCCTACTTGGAAGTGAGAGGAAATTAACACGGATTTTGTGGTTGGGTTGCCTAATACTAGAAAGGGTTTTGATACCATTTGGGTTGTGGTTGATAGGATGACAAAGTCGGCTCATTTCCTACATATAGGGCTGACGACTATGTTAAGTTGTACATTCATGAGTTGGTAAAGGTTGCATGGGGTTCCTTTGTTGATCTTATCAGATTGTGGTGCTCAATTTACTTCACACTTTTGAAGATCCTTCCAAAGAGGTCTTGGGACAAAGGTAAAGCTTAGTACGACCTTTGACCCTCAAATGGATGGCCAAGCCGAAAGAACTATCCAAACTCTTAAGAATATGCTTAGGGATTGTATTTTGGAGTTTAAGGGTAGTTGGAATGATCATCTTCTAATGATTGAGTTTGCTTATAACTATAGCTATCATTCTAGCATTGGTATGGCTCCTTTTGAGTCCCTCTATGGTAGACATTGTAAATCACCAGTTGGGTGGTTTGAAGTGGCAGAAATGGTTTTTAAGGTTTGGATCTGATTATGGAGGCTATGGAGAAGGTAAGGTTGATTAGAGAAAGGTGGAAAACTGGCCAAAGTCATCAAAAGTCCTACGCCGATGTGAGGAGAAGGGAGCTTGAATTTAAAGTTGGTGATTGGGTCTATTTGACGGTGTCACCCAAGAAGGGTATGGTTCGTTTTTGTAAGAAGGGTAAATTAAGTCCAAGATTTGTGGGTCCTTATAGGGTGATGAGGAGGATTGGTAAGGTGGACTATGAGTTGGAGTTTCCTAGTGAAATGGACTTGGTTCATCCGGTGTTTCATGTGTTCATGTTGAGGAAATATGTGGGTGATCTGAATGCTATTGTCCCATTGGATATCGTTGGTGTTGTTGAAGATAACTTGACTTATGAAGAAGTTCCAGTAGAGATCTTGGATAGACAAGTGAAGAGGTTGAGGAACAAGGATGTTGCTTCCGCTAAGCTCCTTTGGAGGAATCAACAAGTTGAAAGTGCTACATGGGAGGCCGAAGCGGACATTCAAAAATGATATCCTTATCTCTTCCATTCTACTCAAGCATAAGGTACTAATTCTAAGTATCCTATAGGATTTCATTCCTTATGTATCAGCCCTTATGTCACTTGCATGCATTCATTTTTAGATTGACAAGTTCATGGTGATCTTAACACTTATGTTAAGATTCTTGAAAATGATTGTCACGACCCAAGCCTAGGGCATAGACCGGCGAATGGGGAACCCGAAGGGATCCTAAACAAGCCTCTTAGCATATCATTGCACATCCTTGGTCACAAAATCAAGTAAAATAACAACAAGAGATAGTAAATAAGGATAACCGGGGCTATGGGACATCTTTCATATCATAATCAACAAGAGTCGAGAGAGATTCAAAGCTCATAGCAAAGATACATAACAATGCCCAACAACACATCTACTACATAGATAAGAGTGGGGAGCAAAACAAGCAGTTGTACTCACCCTCATAGTCAAAGTATACAATAAAGAAAGAGAGAGTCTTTAATAAATAGAATAAAAACATAGACGTTATCCTCGGAATGGAGGACTCACCAACTAGCTTGAATAGATATCGCTAGCCACATGGAGGAGGATGACCAAACAGTGCTCCGGTTCCTACATGGTAACATTATGTAGGCATAGAGTATGTGTTAGTACGTTTGAATATACAAAGTATATAGGATGCAATGCAACAATAGATTTCCAAGGTTTAGCCAGCATAAGGAAAATGCATAATCATAAGCAGTGAATAGCACACTAATAATATGACAGGTATGAATGATTCTTGAAGTAAGACATGCTTATATGGAATACATTACGTAGGTAAGAAGAGATCATTATAGTAAACCAAGAAACTAGCACTCAAAATCCAAGACTTAGCACCCCCTTGGTAGTGGTCGAGGTATAAACCCTCAACATAGCTAATGGACATCACACCCTCCATAATAGTGGTTAAGGTTATCAACCCCTCAATAAGGTTAATGGACATCACACCCTCCATCAAAGTAGTAAAGATATCAACCCCTCAACAAGGTTAATGGACATCATGCGCACTATCATAGTGGTCAAAGTGTCAACACTTCAACAAGGTTAATGGACATCACACCCTCCATCATAGCGGTCAAGGTATAAACCCCTCAAAAAGGTTAATGGACATCACACCCTCCATCATAGCGGTCAAGGTATTAACCCCTCAACAAAGTTAATGGACATCACACCCTCCATCAAAGCAGTCATGGTATCAACCCCTCAACAAGGTTATTGGTCAACATACAATTACTATAGAAGCTTATCATGAAATTAATGCATATATATCATATTTACATCCTCATAAAGCCATATATCTCTTTTACCAAACATTAGGCTTTCAACAACTCAGGAATCATAATCCGGACATTACATTTTATTAAACACTTGGCGAGCGTGTAGTGCTAGTGTAAAACCATGCAATTCAAAAGTGAAACTATGCTATAAAATTCACCGTAAAACCATCAATAGATACTTGGTAACACCCTCAAGCAATATACATCAATACCCTTGATCAAATCTAATAATAGATCTTAAATTCATAGCTCCAAACATGCTAAACAGTCATAATTTCATGAAACCCCAACATAGTATGAAGTGAAATTCATAATACATAAGACCCATGAGTAAATCATCTTTCATTCATTCAATTTTGGGTAAAAAGAAGATTGGGTATTATGGGTGAAAGGAATCACGAAAGAAACCCACATACCTTAGATCTTGGAGAATCCTTGAAGAAGATTGGAGATGAAGACTTGAAATTTGAATGAGAACCTTAAGATCCGGATGAGTTTTGGGACTTGAAATTTGGAGATGAAATATTGTCTAAGTGTTTGAGAGAATATTTTGGGAATGTCTTGAGTGATATGCGGGTGAAATAAGTCTAAGTAGAGGTATTTTCACGTTTGGGAAGTCTTAGGCCCAAGATCCAAAAGCCTTAGACTGACTCAACAAAACTAGGCATTTTTAACACTGGGGCGCATCGCTCCAATGACGCACACCATTCATTGGAATTCAATTTTTGGAAAAATAAAATTACGATTCGCTTGCTCTAAAATGGGGATTAGACCAATATTTCACTCAATTTGACTCCCTCAATAAGAATATGAAATTGAATTTTTGAAATAGAGCATAAATTTTGATATATATGGAAAGTAAGATTTCGGGCACTTCCGAGGCACATTTTTGGGCACTTGTTTTTCTAGGGTTATTTCAATGATGTTTAAGTGTATTGATGTATTCTTGTTGAGGATGATTTCTTCATGATTACTCTTCTTATGTACGATTCATTGATATTCGGGGATGAATGTTCCAAAGGGGAGATATTTAAATGACCCCAAAAAGTGCCCGATAATGTGCCTCGGAAGTGCCCGGAATCAAAATTTCCATATATCTCAAAATCCGTGGGTGATATCGAAATTCCAACATTATATTCTAGATCAGGGGAAAACATTAAGTGGGATATGTGTGTAACCATGATTTTAGAGCAATCAAATCACAATTTTAATTTTCCAAGATATAATTTCTAGAGAGCTCTCCGCGCCACTGGCGTGACGCGGCCAGGGCGCAAAGATGTGTAAAATTTTTTTCAGTTTCTTGTTCTGTCCAAGACTTTTGAGTCTTGGGCCTAGGTCTTCCCATACGTGAAAATACCTATACTTAGCCATATTTAACCTTCACATCATGCCAGACATTCACCAATACTCTCTCAAACACTTAGACAAATATTTCATCCCAAATTTCAAGGGGCAGTACTCGTTCGGATCTTAAAGATTTCACTAAAGCTTCAAGTCTCTATTTCCAGTCTTCATTAGTAATTCTCCAAAGTCAAGGTATGTGGGTTTCAACTATTAGGTCCTTTAACTCATGGTGCCCAAGCTTCCTTTTTCCTAAATTACATGTTTCTAAGTTGATTTTACTTAGGGGTCTTCTATTATGAATTTCATTATGAACTATGTTGGGATTTTGTAAAAATGTTACTGTTTATGCAAGTTTTGAACTATGAGTCTTAGATATATCTTGAGATTTGATGTACATTGCATGAGGGTATTACCAAGTATTGGTGGGTGGTTTTACATTGAATTTACTTGCATGATTCCACTCTTGAATTTCCTGGTTTTATACTAGCATCTCACTCCCACCAAGTGTTTAATAAAATGTCCAGTTAATGTATCTTGAGTTGTTGAAGGCCTAATGATTGGTACATGAGTTAAATGACTTTATAATGATGAAAGGGTGATATGAATGTGTTGAATTTATGAGATACATCTATCGTATTGTGAGTTGACCATAACCAATTGAGAGGTTGGTACCTCAATCACCTTGGATCGTGGAGGTTAGCCATCAGCCAATTGAGGGGTTGGTACCTCAATCATCTTGGATGGGGGTGGCAATTGGGTTGGTACCTCAATCACCTTGGATAGGGGTAGTAAGCTTTCAACCAATTGAGGGGTTGGTACCTCAATCATCTCGGATAGGGGTGGTAAGCCATCAACCAATTAAGGGGTTGGTACATTAATCATCTTTGATGGGGGTGGTAAGCCATCAACCAATTGAGGGGTTGGTACCTCGATCACTTCTAATGGAGGGTGGTCATGTCCATCAACCAGTTGAGGGGTTGGTACCTCAGTCACTACTAAGGGGTGGTCTACCTTAGATTCCAATTACTAAGTTACTTGGTCTATGACGATGGTCTACTCCTATACATGTAATATGTTCCATATATATGCATGTTCTTCTTCAAGTATCATTCATGCAGTCCATATTGTTATATGATCATCTATTGCCTAATTATGCATTTTGAGTATTTTGCTTATCTATTATTGCATTGCATCCTACATGCTTACTACATTCAAACGTATAACACATACTTTATGCCTACATGATGTTACCATGTAGGAACCGGAGCCACGCTTGATCATTATCCTCCTCCACGTGGCTAGTACGATATCTCTCAAAGTAAGTTAGTGAGTACTCAACTTTGAGGACATACTTTTCTTGATTTATGCTATGTATATAGACTCTCTTTTCTTTATTGTATGCTTTAACTATGAGGGTGAGCCCGATTGCTTGTCTTGGCCCCCGCTAAGTTCTATGTTTAGAGGTGTTGTTGGACAAGTTATGTATTGATACTATGAGCCTTGACTCTCTTGATCCTTTTGATACTTTATGAAATAAAAGATGTCACTTAGCCCTATGTTCCCTTTTTATTATCTCTTGTTGTTGTTTTTATTGCTTCTGCGACCAAGGATGTGTAATGATATGTTAATAGGCTTGATTGGGGTCCCTTTGGGTTCCCGATTAGCCGTGTCATGTCTAGGCCCTAGGCTTGGGTCGTGACAACCCATCTCGTCAAAGCTCTATTAAGAATCCAAAAACATTGTGCTCGATTTCCCCTTTGTGCCAAATCGGACCACACCCTTCATGGCTTAGACATTCAAGTAAATTCAACAACCAACCTTAAACTCAAGATCTCCTCTACTCACATCGTAGTAGGACTATTGTTTACTTTTGGTTGTTTTCAATCTCTCCCTTATCAACCTCACCTTCTCCACGGCCTCTATGACCAAATTCAGACCTAGCAAAGACATCTCCCTAACTTTAAATCACCCAACTGGGGATCTAGAATGCCTACCATATAAAGCTTCAAAAGGAGTGATATCAATGCTTAAGTGGTAGCTATTGTTGTAAGCAAACTCAATAAGTGGAAGATTTTCATCCCAACTACTCCTGAACTCCAAAACACAAGCTCTAAGCATATCATCAAGAGTTTAGATAGTCCTCTCAGCTTGAACATCTATTTGAGGATGACAAGTCGTGCTAAGTTTAACCTTGGTACAAAGAACTCTTTGGAAGGACCTCCAAAAGTGAGAAGTGAATTGAGCATCATGATTCGAAATGATAGTCAAGGTCACACCATTCAATCTAACCAACTTATGGATGTACAGCTTGGCTTAATCTTCGGCATCATAAGTAGTTTTGAGTAGTAGAAAGTGTGCTATCTTTGTCATTCTATCCACAACAACCCAAATAGAGTCAAAGTGTTTCTTAGTCTTAGGCAACCCAACCACAAAATCCATGTTGATCTCTTCCCATTTCCAAGTAGGAATTTTTATATCTTGGGCTAGGCCACCCGGCCTTTGATGCTTTCACTTGTTGGCAATTGTGACATCTGAATATGAACTTGGCAATATATCTCTTCATACAACTCCACCAATACACCTCCCTCAAGTCTCTATATATCTTTGTAGAACCACGATGAATAGAATAGGATGAATTATGGGTCTTCTTCAAAATCAACTCCATTAAGTCATCAACATTAGCCACACACAACCTACTTTGGTACCTAAGGGAACCATCTCCCCCTTTGGAGAAAATCTCCACCTTACTATCTTTCACCAAAGCCTTTAACTCTAACAATGCAAGGTCGATATCTTATTTTGACTTTACCTCCTCAATCAAAGACAATTTAGAACCATCAACAACCAGTATACAATTATTTTCAACCTCATCCAACCTAACCCCCAATGTAGCCAATTGATGAACTTCTTTAGCCACCTATTTACCACCATCATCAACATGAGCTAGACTACCCATGGACACTATACTTAGAGCATTGGCCATGATGTTAGCTTTGTCAGGGTGATAATTCACACTCATATCATAATCTTTAAGGAGCTCCAACCACCTTCTTTGCCTCAAGTTAAGATCTTTTTGGGTGAATACAAATTGGAGACTCTTGTGGTTGCTAAACATATCAACATGAACCCCATACAAGTAGTGACGCCAAATTTTCAAAGCAAACACCATGCCCACCAATTCAAGATCGTGGTGGGATAATTCTTCTCATTCACCTTAAGTTGTCTAGAGACATATGTTATCACCTTGTCATTTTGTATCAAAACACACCCTAAACCAATTCTTGTTGCACCACAATATACCACAAACCCTTCTAACACTTCCGGTAGAGCAAAGATAGGAGCGGAGACAAACTTATCTTTCAAGGTTTGGAAACTATTTTCATATTCACCGGCCCACAAGAATTTTGCCTTCTTTTGGGTCAACTTAGTCATAGGAGAAGCAATAGAAAAACAACCATTCACAAACCTCTAGTAGTAATCCCCCAAACCTAAGAAACTCCTAATATCCAACGAAGTCAAGGGCCTAGGCCAATTTCTAATCACCTCCGTCTTCTTAGGATCCACCTTAATGCCATCACCCGATACCACATTCACCAGAAAAGCAACCTCTTTCAATCAAAATTCACATTTTTTGTATTTGGTAAAAAACTTTTCCTCTCTCAAGATTTCCAACACTACCCTTAAGTGATTCACATGCTCTTTCTCACTCCGGGAATAAGTCAATATACCATCAAAAAAGACCACCACAAACATATCAAGGTAGGGTTTAAGGACCCTACTCATGAGGTCCATAAATATGGTCAGCGCATAAGTCAACCATAAGGACATAACCATAAAAAAGTGCCCACATCTAGTCCAAAAAGTTGTCTTGGGAATATCACACTCCCTCACATTCACTTGTGGTACTGAATATCAATATTAGAAAAGTGACTAGCCCCTTGTAGTTGATCAAAAAGATCATCAATCCCAAGTAAAGTATGCTTGTTCTTTATGGTAACCCTATTAAGTTGCCGGCAATCAATGCACATTCTAAGATCTTTTTTCTTCACAAATAACACCGATGCACCCCAAGGTGACTCACTAGGCCTTATGACATCCTTCTCTAACAAATCACTCATTGATCCTTTAACTCCTTCAATTCTGTCGGGGCTATACAGTAAGGTGGAATGGAAATGGGTTGAGTATTAGGAAGGAAGTCTATACCAAAGTGTATTTTCCTTTGGGGAGGAACACTGGGAAGCTCATCGTTAATGGCATCAAGAAACTCATTAACCATCAAAACTGACTCAATAGAATGCACTTTGGACTTAACATCCCTAACCCTCACAAAATGATAAAGGCAACCCTTAGAAATCAACTTTTAGGCTTTAAGACAAGAAATGAATCAATCCTTGACCACTACATCACGGCTTTCCCACTTAAGGACGGGCTCATCAGAGAATTAGAATTTAACCCTACAGGTTCTACAACCAAAAAAAATATTATATGCATGCAACCAATCCATCGCGTGAATGACTGTCACGATCCGATCCTAGGGCCCTAACATGACACGGCGAATGAGAAAACCGAAGGGACACCAAACAAGCTTCTTAGCATATCATTCACACATCTTTGGTCGCAAAAGAAAAAATAACAACAACAAGAGATTAATCAAAAGGGGAAACAGGATTGAGGGAAGTTGTGGATATTCATAATAGCATAAAATAATCAAGCTCGAAGCACAAATACATCATAATATCCAACAACACCTCTAACATGGAATAGAGCGGGGCCAAGATATTTTCCAGGATCAGCCTCATAGTAACAAATGTTCGACATAAGCCTCATTGTAACAAATGTTCAACATAAATCAGTCTCAAAGTAGCAAGAGTAATAAAGATAGTGTCGTCGGACTTGAGGACTCACCAAAGCTTGCTTTAAAGGATCATACTAGCCATGTGGAGGATGACCAAATGGTGCTTCGGTCCCTATATGGTAATGTCATGTAGGCATAGAGTACGCATTAGTACGTTTGAATGTAGTAAGTATGTAGGATACAATACAACAAGACATAAGCCAATATAGTCAAAATTCATAATAATAAGCAATAGATAAGTGAAATCTCAATATGGCATGCATGGTTAATGATTGAAGTAAAACATTCTTGTAAATAATTCAAGTTCCATAGAACATAATATATGTGTGGGAAGAGACCCTAACTGACAAGAGTAAAACCAACCGAGCTACAACTTGGAATCTTGATGATTACCTCTCATCAGTAAAGAGGTGGGCTATTTGCCAAGTTAAACCATACTTCACCTTACGGGAACCCATTCAATTTCAGAGTGGATTTTATGATAAAGTGCACTAGATTGATCCACTAGAATAGAAGGAGTAATAATCATGATCCTATGTTGGCACATAGTTTGAGGAAAGGAGGATGGACCCTTGAAGATAGTTTACCCCAACATTTAATCCATCAGTGCTAAGTTTAATCCCATGGAATAATTGAAATAATTATAATTTTAATAACTTGTAAGAAACATGGAAATATGATATGAGTAGATCTTAAACATGTTTGATCTCTAATGGTGAGCCTAACTTGAAACATGAGAATAGATCATAATCATACATGTGCCCTTGCTTTAACATGAATGGCTCACAAGAGCTAAAAATCTTAAAATAGGGCTTAACTTGTAACTTGCAAAATCATAGATACTTTTCATGAATTTAATACATACTTCAAAGCCCTTAATCATCATATAGTCACTTGACATGTAAATCATGTAATAGATCATCAATAACTTGAGAATTCTTGACTTTACATTTTATCAAACACTTGGTGGGTTCATGTTACTAGTCCAAAATCATGTAATTTAAGAGTGAAATAAGATGAGTAAACTTAATGCAAATCAACCCACCAACACGTAGTAAAACCCTCATGTTGGTTATTTTGAAATCCATTATAAAAACTCAAAATAGATCAAAGTTTCATAGCTCAAAACATCTGTAGTCTCAATAGACAAAACCAATTCATAGTATAAACTTGAAATCGATAGTCATGCATAATCGATCAACATTTTATAAAACACCAACATAATTTATATTCATAATCCGTAAGAAGAGATACACATAGATAATACAACCTGAAAACATGCAATTTTCATAAAAAGGAAGATTGGGCTCCATGGGTGAAAGGAACCAATGGATGAAACCCACATACCTCAAACTTAGATTTTCTGGAGATGAGCTTGAAGAGAACTTAGAGCTTGAAGAGAATCCTAGAGTTCCAAAGTTAAGCTTGAAATCCTTGAAATTTGAATGAGATATTTGGTTAAGTCTTGGAGAGGTGTTTTTTTAGGTTTTGAGTGATTTAGAGTTGAAAAATGGCTAAGTATGGATGATTTTACGTTCAGGAGGGCATGGGGCTATGACCCCAATTCCCTTGGGTGCATAGGAAAAATCAAGGAAAAAGTGGTATTGGACTGCGTCTGATCCGTGACGCGGACCTATCGTGGAGGAAGAAATAACATTGTCCCGTACCCCTGACGCGTCGTGGCCAGGGCGCGAATTCTTTCTCAAAATCGTAAATTAGCAAAAGTTATTTTTCGCTACGGGTCCTCTAAAATCTGGGTTATACCCATTTTCCACTCAATTTTGCCCCATGATCGTGAATATGAAGTTTGATTTTCGATATCACACACGGATTATGAGATATATGAAAATTATAATTATGGGCATTTTCGAAGCACATTTTGGGGCATTTCAACATCTCCCCCTTAGGAACATTCATCCCCGAATGTCAAAGAAACATGCATGAGAGAAGTAATGATGAAAATTTCATCCCGACATGAATGCAACAAATGCATTTAAATA
Organism: Solanum clarkiae; assembly: GCA_011800125.2. Lineage (NCBI taxonomy): Eukaryota > Viridiplantae > Streptophyta > Magnoliopsida > Solanales > Solanaceae > Solanum > Solanum clarkiae. The sequence continues at coordinate 25,778 of JAABOM020006305.1, read as the reverse complement.
TCACTTTCAAAAATCTCAACATGAATGTCAAAAATCACTATAAACTTGTTACCATGAATATGAATGCATGCAAAATGACATAAAAGCTGAAACTTAAGACTTGAAATCATGTAGGAGACTTAAATTAGTATCTTCTTCTTGAGTAGAGTAAAGGAGATATGGGTATTACTTTTTCATGTCTGCCTCGGCTTCCCATGTGGCACTCTCTACTTGTTGATTCCTCCAAAGGACCTTGACGAAAGCTACATCTTTGTTTCTCAACCTCTTCACTTGTCTATCCAAAATCTCCACAGGGACCTCCTCATAGGACAAATGATCTTATACAACACCCACAACATCTAAGAGCACAGTAGCACCTTGATCACCTACATACTTTCTCAATATAGATATATGGAAGACCGGATGAACCATATTTATCTCCATAGGCAATTCCAACTCACATGCAACCTTACCCACTCTCCTCAAAACTTTATAAGGATCCACAAATCTTGGGCTGAATTTTCCCTTCTTGCCAAACCGGACCACACCCTTCATGGGTTAGACTTTCAAATAGACCCAATCACCAACCTTATACTAAAGATCTCTTCTCCTCACATCGGAATATAACTTTTGTCTACTTTGGGCTGTTTTCAATCTCTCCCTAATCAACCTCACTTTATCCAAGGCCTCTATATCCAAATTCGGACCTACCAAAGCCATCTCCCCCACTTCAAACCACCAACCAGGATCTACAACGACTACCATATAAAGGTTTAAATGGAGCCATACCAAATCTTGAGTAGTAGTTATTGTTGTAAGCAAACTCAATGAGTAAAAGATGTTTATCCCAAATACCCTTAAACTCCAAAACACATGCTCTAAGCATATCATCAAGAGTTTGGATAGTCATATTGGCTTGATCATCCATTTGAGGGTGAAAGACCATGCTAAGCTTAACCTTGTACCAAGAACCCTTTGGAATGACCTCCAAAAGTGAGAATCGAATTGAGCACCATAATCTGAAATGCTAGACAAAGGCACCCTGTGCAATCTAACAAACTCATGTATATACAATTTGGCATACTCTTCTGCACCATAAGTAGTTTTGACTGGTAGGAGGTGAGCTGACTTTGTCATTCCATCCACCACAACCCAAATAGAGTCAAAATGTTTCCTAGTCTTAGGCAACCCAACCACAAAATCTATGTTGATCTCTTCCCATTTCCTAGTAAGAATTTCTATATCTTGGGCTAGGCCACCTGGCCTTTGATGTTTGGATTTCACTTGTTGGCAATTGTGACATCCGGATATGAACTTGGCAATGTCTCTCTTCATACCACCCAACCAAAACACCTCTCTCAAGTCTCTATACATCTTTGTAGAACTGGGGTGAATGGAGTAGGATAAATTATGGGCCTCTTTCAAGATCAATTCTCTCAAGTCATTACATTTGACACACACAATCTACCTTGGTATATAAGGGCACAATATCCCCCTTGGGAGAAAACCTCCACTTTACCATCTCTCACCAAGGCCTTCAACTCTAGTAAGGCGGGATAAAGATCTTGTTTTGCCTTTACCTCCTCAATCAACAACAAATTAGAACCATTAATAACCACTACACCACCATTATCAACTTCATCCAACCTAACCCCCAATCTAGCCAACCGGTGAACCTCTTTGGCCACCTCCTTTCCACCCTTATCAACATGAACTAGACTACCCATAGACACTATACTTAGAGCATCAGCCACAACTTTAGGTTTGTCGGGGTGATAATGTACACTCATATCATAATCTTTATAGAGATCTAACCACTTTCTTTGTCTCAAGTTAAGATCTTTTGGGGTGAATACATATTAGAGACTGTTGTGGTTATTAAACAAATTAACATGAACCCCATACAAGTAATGATACCAAATTTTCAAAGCAAATATCATGGCTGCCCATTGAAGATCACGGGTAGGATAATTCTTCTCATGCACCTTAAGTTGTCTATAGGCATATGTTGTCACCTTACCAGTTTGCATCAAAACATACGCCAAATCAATTCTTAAGGCATCGCAATATACTACGAACCCTTCCAACACTTCCGGTAGAGCCAAAATTGGAATGTAGATAAGCTTATCTTTCAACGTTTGAAAAGTCTTCTCACATTCATTAGTCCACATGAACTTTGCCTTCTTTTGGGTCAACTTTGTCATAGGGGAAGGAATAGAAGAAAAGACATTGCCAAACCTCTGGTAATAACCCGCCAAACCCAACAAACTTCTAATATCCAATGGAGTCAAAGGTCTACGCCAATTCTAATTACCTCTGTCTTCTTAGGATCCACCTTAGTACCATCACCGGACACCACATGCCCTTGAAAAGCAACCTCTTTCAAATAAAACTCACATTTTTCATATTTAGTATACAACTTCTCCTACCTCAAGATTTGCAACACCACCCTCAAGTGATTTATATACTCCTTCTCATTATAGGAATAAATCAAGATATCAACAATAAAAACCACCACAAACAAGTCAAGGTAGGGTTTAAAGACCTTATTTATGATATTCATAAATATAACCGGTGTATTAGTCAATCTAAAGGACATAACCACAAACTCAAAGTGCCCATGACTAGTCTGGAAAGCCATCTTGGGAATATCACACTCCCTCACTTTCACTTGGTGATACCGGACCGAAGATCAATTTTCAAAAAGAGACTAGCCCCTTGAAGATGATCAAAAAGTTCATCAATCCTTCATAAAGGGTATTTATTCTTTTGGGTGACTCTATTAAGTTACCGGTAATCAATGCATATTCTAAGAGAACCATCCTTTTTCTTCATAAATAAAACTGGTGCACCCCAAAGTGACTTACTAGGCCTTATGAAACCCTTCTCCAACAAATCCCACAATTGATACTTTAACTCCTTCAATTTTGTTGGGGCCAAACGGTAAGAGGGAATGGAAATGGGTTGAGTATCGGGATGAAACGACCCCAAAAGTGTCCGTAAATGTGCCTTAGAAGGCCTGGAATTTTAAATTCCATATATCTCAAAATCTATGCACGATATAAAAAATTCAACTTCATATTCTTATTCAGGGAGTAAAAATTAGGGGGGGGAAAGGTCTAACCCCAATTTAAGAGCAAATGATTAGCAATTTCAACTTTTGTAATTTTTTTTATCCAAAATCGATCCACGACAGTACCACAACATGCAACTGCCGCAGACATGTGTTAATATGACCTCCGCGACAAATTTGTGTCGCGGATTAGACGCAAACATGTGTATTTTGTTGCCAGTGATTTCTATCTCGGTCCAAGACTTTTGGGTCTTGGGCCTAAGTGTTCCCAATCGAGTTTTCACCTATACTTAGCCTTATTTTACCCTCATATCATCCTAAACATTCCCCAATACTCACTAAAACACTTAGCCATATTTTCACTCACAAATTCAAGTCCCAAACCCTCATCCTAAGCTATGGTTTTCCTTCAAGGTTCTTCTTGAAACTTCAAGTCTCCATCTCCAATCTTCACCAAGTTCATCTCCAAGCTAAGGTATATGGGTTTCTTTCATCGGTTCCTTTCACCCATGATGCCCAAGCCTCCTTCTACTCAAATTGTATAATTTAAAGTTTATTTACAAATGGGTCTTGTATATTATCAAATTCACTGCACACTATGTTAAAGCTATATGAAATTGTGACTGTTTTGCTATGTTTTGAGCTATATATCTTAGATCTATTGTAAGATTTGGTGAGTATTTTGATGTATGTTGCTTGAGAGTATTGCAAGTTCTTGATTAATAGTTTTAAAGTGGATTTTCTTGCATGATTTCATCTCTATATTTCATGGTTTTATACTAGCATTACACACCCTATAAGTGTTTGATAAAATGTTCGGTTATAGTTTCTTGAGGAATTAAAAGTCTAAAGCATGAGATATGATATGATTGACTATATGATGATGAAATGAGCTTATGTATATGATAAATTCTATATAAAGTGTTGCATTAGACCATACCCAGTTCGGGGGGACTAAGAGCCCGAATAACTTAGATAGGGTTTTGTACTAATCGACCTAGTGAAGGGTTTGTACTTCTCCACCTAGTGATGGGGCAGCATTATCACTAACCTAGATGAGGGTTTATACTCATCAACCTGGTGAAGGGTTTGTATTTCTCTACCTAGTGAAGGGGAAGCATCATCACTAACCTAGATGGGGGTTTGTACTCATCAACCTAGAAAGGGGTTTGTACCTCACCACCTAGGTAATGGGGCGACATCATCACCAACCTAGTGAGGGGCTTGTACATTACCACCTAAGTGATGGGGCGACATCATCACCATCCTACCAAGGGGTTTGTACTTTGGAAATCTAGCTTGGTCTCTTCTACACATATAATATCCTACATGAGCATGAGTTACTTAAGCATACTTTACTTATGCATTGATCATGCATGTCATATTGTTATATTATGCCTATTGCCTATTGTTACGCATTTTGACTATGTTGGCTAATTCTTGTCGCATTGCATCTTACATTCTTAGTACATTCAAAAGTAGTAATATATACTCTTGCCTACATGGTATCACCATGTAGGTATCGGTGCTCAAGTTGGTCATCCTCCTCTTCTACATGGCTAGTTCGATACTACTCAAGCTTGTGGTGAGTCCTCCACTTCAGGGACCTTAGTCTATGTTGCTCTTATTATGTATTGAGACATTCTTCTTTACTGTCTTTTTTGACTATGAGGGTGAGCCCGGTTGCTTTGTCTTAGCCCCCACTTTTATTTTTGTATTAGAGGTGTTTGTTGGACATATTATGTATCTATTCTATGAGCCTTGACTCTATTGTTCTTGTTATTTATGATATGAAAGTGTTTTCCCTTAGCCCCGGTTACACCACTTTATTATCTCTTGATGCACATTTTTATTGCTTCTGTGACCAAGGATGTATAATGATATTCTAAGAGGCTTTCTTGGGGTCTCTTTGGGTTCTCGTTGCATCGTGTAATGTCTAGGCCCTAGGTTTAGGTCATGAAAAACTTGGTATCAAAACCCTAGGTTGATAGATCCTCAGGAGTCCAACACACTGCGTCGATTAGAGTCCTATTCATGATTGTGAAGCACGCCATGACTATGAGTAGGAGGCTATGAGATGTTTTAGGAAATATTTATCTTTTTCATGTTCTAAGTTATGCTATAGAGTTGTGGTAAGTTGTTCCCCCCTTATGATTGTACTTTGCTATGTTAGATCATGCCAAACAATAGAGGAAAAAGGCTAAACTCCTGAGGAGCAACCTACCAATAGTGAGCTCCAGGATGCTCTCACTATGCTTGCCCAAGTAGTGGCCAACCAAGTCAATCAAGAGGCCTAATCCCTTTATGCTACTACCCCATGAGGTAAGGAAAGAGACTTTATGAGGATGAATCCTTCGGTGTTCTATGGGTCAAAGGTGGATGAAGATCCACAAGAGTTCATCGATGAGGTCTACAAAATCTTGAATACCATAGGTATTGGGCCAAATGAAAAGGCGGATTTGGCGGCTTACTAATCCAAAGGGGTAGCCCAAATATGGTTTGATCAATGGAAAGGTGAGAAGGTAATTGGTAATATGGTGCTTTGGGAGGAGTCAAATTGCCTTTCCTTAATCGGTTTTTCCCTCTTGAGCTTAGGGAAGCTAAGTGGTAGAGTTTATAAACTTGAAACAAGGTACTATGAGTGTGAAGGAGTATGACCTCAAGTTTAATCAACTTTCAAAGTATGCTCCTCATTTGGTGTCCGATCCTAGATCTAGGATAAATAAGTTTGTGATAGGGATCTCTGACTTGGTAAGTGAAAAATGTCAATCCGCCATGCTAATTAGTGACATAGACTTGCCTCGGTTGATGACCTATGCCGATCAAATGGAGGACGAGAAATTAAGGAAGAGAAGAGGGCATGAGGCCAAGAGGGCCCGTCTTAGGGTAAGTTCCAAGGGGGTGGCTGGTCTCATCAAGGCCAAGGGTCTCATCATGCTACTAATAGGGTGTTTCCCAATGACCTCCCTAGGCCTCAAGGTGTTGGTGTTGTGGCTCTTGTTGATGTGTGTCCTATATGTAGGAAGAGTCATAGGGCCCATGTTTAAAGGGTTCAAATGAATGCTTTGATTGTGGGGAGCTTGGTCACAAAAGGATGGATTGTCCAAGATACTGTGGCAAGGTCCAAGGTGCAAATGTGATTCCATTGGGTAGATGTGGTCCTCAAGGCGGTGCTCTGAGATACAATCGATTTTATGCTCTACATGGGAGGCAAGGGGTTGGTGAGGTTCCCGATGTTGTTACCGGTATGTTAAAAATCTTTGACTTTGATGTATATGCTTTGATTGATTTTGGGTGTCACTATTTCCTTTGTACCCCTTTTATTGCTAAAAAGTTCCACGTTAACCCCGAGTTGTTGCATGAGTCATATGAAGTCTCTACTCATATTGGTGCCTCTATTGATGCTAAGAAAGTTTATAGGAGTTGTCCTATTTGTATTTTTGCATAAGTTATTGCCTTGTGATCTTGTTGAATTAGACATGGTAGATTTTGATGTCATTCTTGGGATAGAATGGTTGTATGCCTACTATGCTTCTATTGATTGTAGAACTTGTAGGGTCAAGTTTCAATTCCCTACTGAACCCGTCCTAGAGTTGGAAATTCAAGATGTGGTGGTCAAGGAAACATTTGTTTCATGTATTAAAGCCCATAAGTTGATCTCTAATGGGTGTCTTTATCATCTTGTGAGGGTTAGAGATATGGAGTCTAAAGCCCCTTCATAGAGTCAATTCCGGTTGCAAATGAGTTCCTTGATGTCTTCTCGAATGACCTTCACAGTGTTGCTCCCAAAAGAGAAATAGATTTTGATATAGACCTTCACCCAAATACTCAACCTATCTCCATTCTCCCTTACCATATCGCCCCAGTGAAGTTGAAAGAGTTAAAGGAATAATTGAATGATTTGTTGGAAAAGGGATTTATCAGACTTAGTTAATCACCTTGGGTGCTCCGGTGTTGTTTGTGAAGAAGAAGAACAGTTCACTTAGAATGTGCATTGACTACCGGCAACTCAATAGGGTCACAATAAAGAATAGGTATCCTATTCCAAGAATTGATAATTTATTTGACCAATTGCATGGGGCTAGCTATTTCTCTAAGTTTGATCTCCTTTCTAGGTATCATCAAGTGAGGGTAAGGGAATGTGATATTCCCAAGATGGACTTCCGGACTAGGTATGAGTATTATGAGTTTGTTGTGATGTTGTTTGGGTTGACTAATGCGCTGACCATTGTCATGGACCTAATGAATAGGATTTTCCAACCTTACCTTGATTCCTTTGTTGTGGTCTTCATTGATGACATTTTGATCTATTTACATAGTAGGGAGGAGCATATGCAGCATTTGAGGGTTGTGTTGCAAAGATTGAGGGGGGAGAAATTGTATGCCAAATATGACAAGTCTGAATTTTGGTTAAAGGAGGTTGCATTCTTGGGTCATGTGGTGTCGGGGGATGGTATAAAAGTGGATCCTAAGAAAATCGATGTGATTAGAAATTGGCCTAGACCATTGACCCTTACAGTTATTAGGAGCTTCTTGGGCCAAGTGGATTATAATAATAGAAGGTTTGTGAATGGGTTTTCCTCCCTTGCTTCCCCTATGACAAAAATTGACTTAAAAGAAGGTTACGTTTCTGTGGACCGATGAGTGTGAGAGGAGCTTCCCAACATTGAAATACAAGCTAGTGTCCACTCCTATATTGTCACTATCAGATCAGCTTGAGGGATTTTTGGTGTATTGTGATGCTTCCCGAGTTAGTTTAGGTTGTGTGTTGATGCAAAATGGTAAGTTCATAGCTTATGCCTTTAGACAACTCAAGGTAATGAAAGGAACTACCCTACCCATGATCTAGAGTTAGTTGTCGTTGTGTTTGCATTAAAGATTGGAAATCACTACTTCTATGGGGTGCATGTTGATATGTTCACCGATCACAGAGCCTCCAACATGTCTTCACTCAAAAAGATCTCAACTTGAGGCAAAGAAAATAGATAGAACTTCTTAAAGACTATGATATGAGTGTGCACTGTCATTCGGGTAAAGCAAATGTGGTGGTTGATACTTTAAGTAGCGTGTCTATGGGTAGCATAACTCATGTTGATAGTGGTGATAAGGAAATGGCTAGGGAGGTGCATCAATTGGATAGATTGGGGCATAGGTTGGAAGAGGTTGGTGATGACGATGTTGTAGTTATTGATGTGTATAAGTCTTCATTGGTTGATGAGGTGATAGCAAAACAAGATCTTGACTCCTCCTTGGTTGAATTGAAGACTTGATGAAAGAGGGAAAAGTAGGGGTTTTCTCCCAAGGGGGAGATGGTGCCCTTAGGTACCAAGGTAGGTTATGTGTGCCTTGTGTTGATGGTTTGAGAGAGAAGATCCTTAAAGAGGCCCACAATTCTTCTTATTCTATCAATCCCAGGTCCACTAAAATGTATAAAGATCTGAGGGAGGTGTATTGGTGGGGAGGCATGAAGAGGGATATTGCCAAATTCATTTCCGGTTGCCATAGTTGTCAACAAGTCAAAGACGAACATCAAAGGTCGGGTGGCCTAACCCAAGACATAGTGATTCCCACTTGGAAGTGGGAGGTGATTAATATGGATTTTGTGGTTAGGTTGCCCAATATTAGAAAAGGTTTTGATTCCATTTGGGTGGGGGCTGATAGGATGACGAAATCGGCCCACTTTCTATCGGTTAAGACCATATATAGGGCTGAAGAGTATGCAAGGTTGTACATCCATGAGTTAGTGAGGTTACATAGGGCTCATTTTTCCATTATATCGGATCGTGGTGCACAATTCACTTCACACTTTTGGAGGTTGTTTCAAAGAGGTCTTGGTACAAAAGTTCACCTTAGTACGGCCTTCCACCCTCAAACAGATGGCCAAGCCAAAAGAACTATTCAAACCCTTGAAGATATGCTTAGGGCTTGTGTGTTGGAGTTGAGGGGTAGTTTTGATGACCATCTTCCTTTGATTGAGTTTTCCTACAACAATAGCTATCACTCTAGCATCGGTATGGCTCCTTTTGAGGCTCTTTATGGGAGACGTTGTAGATCACCGGTTGGTCAGTTTGAGGTTGGAGAGGTGGCTTTATTTTGAACAGATCTAGTTATAGAGGCTTTTAAGAAGGTTAGAATGATTAGGGAGAGATTGAAGATAGCCCAAAGTCGTCAAATATCCTATGCAGATGTGAGAAAATGAGACATTTAATTCAAAGTAGGTGATTGGGTTTATTTGAAGGTTTCTCCAATGATAGGTGCAGTCCGTTTTGGTGAAAATGGGAAGTTGAGTCCAAGATATGTTGGTCCTTATGAGGTCTTGAAGAGAGTTGGCAAGGTATCTTATGAATTGCACTTGCCTAGTGAAATGAATTTAGTTCATTCAGTGTTCCACGTCTCTATGTTGAGAAAATGTGTTGGCGATCCTAATGCTATTGTGCATCTTGATGATATGGGTATTGGTGAGGATAACTTGATTTATGAGGAGACTCCAGTTCAAATTTTTGATAGGCAAGTGAAGAGATTAAGGAACAAGGAGGTGGCATCCGTTAAGGTCCTTTGGAGGAACCAACAAGTTGAGAGTGCTACATGGGAGGCTGAGGCGGACATGCAAAAGCAGTATATTATCTTTTCCACTCCACTCAAGCCTAAGATACTAACTCTTAGTCCCCTACATGATTTCAATTCTTATATTTCATCCCCTATGTCATTCATATGCATTCATGTTTAATTTGATAAATTTATGATGATTTTTACACTTATGTTGAGGTATTGAAAGTGGTGTTTAAATGTAATGTTGCATTCTCATTGGGGATGATTTGTTTATGATCACTCTTGTCTTGTATGTCTCTTTTACATTCGGGGACGAATATTCCAAGGGGGAGATATTAAAACGACCCCAAAAAGTGTCTGAAAATGTACCTCGGAATGCCCAGAATTTTAAATTCCATATATCTCAAAATTCGTGCACGATATCAAATATCTGACTTCATATTCTTATTTAGGTGGTCAAAAGTAGGGGAAGAAGGGTCTAACCCCGATTTAAGAGCAAACAATTAGAAATTTTAATTTTCCTAATTTTTCTTATCTAGAATTGATCCGCAACAGTGCAGCGACACGCAGTTGTCGCGGACATGTGTTAATATGACCTCCACGATAGGTCCGCGTCGCGGACCAGACTCGGACCTATGTATTTTGTTGCCAGTGATTTCTATCTCGGTCCAAGACTTTTGGGTCTTGGGCCTAAGTGTTCCCAACCGTGTTTTTACCTATACTTAGCATTAGTTCACCCTCATATCATCCTAAACATTCCCCAATACTTGCTAAAATACATAGACATATTTTAACTCCCAAATTCAAGTCCCAGACTCTCATCCTAAGCTAAGGTTTCCCCTCAAGGTTCTTCTTCAAGATTCAAGTCTCCATCTTCAATCTTCACCAAGTTCATCTCCAAGCTAAGGTATATGAGTTTCTCTCATGGATTCCTTTCACTCATGATGCCCAAACCTCCATTTACTCAAATTGCATGATTTAAAGTTGATTTACAAATGGGTCTTGCATATTATCAAATTCACTACACACTGTTAAAGCTATATGAAATTGTGACTGTTTTGCTATGTTTTGAGCTATAAATCTTGGATCTATTGTAAGATTTAGTAAGGGGTTTTGATATATATTGCTTGAAGGCATTGCAAGTTGTTGATTGATGGTTTTACAATTGATTTTCTTGCATGATTTCATCTCTATATTTCATGGTTTTACACTAGTATTTAAGTGTTTGATAAAATATCTAGTTATGGCTTCTTGAGGAATTGAAGGTCCAAAGCATGAGATATGATATGATTAATGATAAAATAAGCTTATGTATATGATAAATTCTATAAAAAGTATTGCATTAGACCATTCCCATTTAGAGGGGACTAAGAACCAGGATGATCTAGATAGGGGTTTGTACTCATCTACCTAGTGAAGGGTTTGTACTTCTCCACCTAGTGGTGGGACGGCATCATCACTAACCTAGATGGGGCTTTGTACTCATCAACCTACTGAAGGGTTTGTACTTCTCCACCTAGTGATGGGGCGGCATCATCACTAACCTAGATGGGGGTTTGTACTCATCAACCTAGTGAGTGGTTTGTACCTCACCGCCGAGGTTATGGGGCAGCATCATCACCAACCTACCAAGGGATTTGTACGTTGGAAATCTAGCTTGGTCTCTTCTACACATATGATATCCTATATGAACATGAGCTACTTAAGCATGTTTTACTTATGCATTGATTATACATGTCATATTGTTATATTATGCTTATTGTCTATTGTTACGCATTTTAACTATGATGCCCAATTCTTGTTGCATTTGCATCCTACATACTTAGTTTATTCAAATGCACTAACGCATACTCTTGCCTACATGATATCACCATGTAAGGACCCGATGCTTAAGTTGATCATCCTCCTCCTCCATGTGGCTAGTTCGATACTACTCAAGCTTGTGGTGAGTCCTCCACTTCGAGGACCTTAGTCTATGTTGCTCTTATTATATATTGAAAAAATCTTCTTTGTTGTCTATTATGACTATGAGGGTGAGTTCGGTTGCTTTGTCTTGGCCTCCGCTCTTATCTATGTATTAGAGGTGTTTGTTGGACATGTTATGCGTATATGCTAAGAGCCTTGACTCTATTGTTCTTGATATGTATGATATGAAACTTCTTTCCCTTAGCCCCAGTTACCCCACTTTATTATCTCTTGATGCTTGTTTTTATTGCTTCCGCGACCAAAGATGTGTAATAATGTTCTAAGAGGCTTGATTGGGGTCACTTTGGGTTCCCTTTGCTCCGTGTCACGTCTAGGCCCTAGTATTGGGTCATGACATAGGAAGGAGGTCTATACAAAAGTCTATTTCCCTTTCGGGAGGAACACCGGGAATCTTATTGGGAAAGACATTAAGAAGTGCATTAACCACCGAAACTGACTCAATCGGAAGGACTTTGTACTCTACATCCCTAACCCTCACAAAATGATAAAGACAACCATTAGAAATCAACTTTTGGGATTTAAGACAAGAAATGAATCTATCCTTGACCACTACATCACAACTTTTCCACTCAAGGATGGGCTCATTATGGAATTGGAGTTTAACACTATGGGTTCTTCAATCAATAGAAGCATAATATGCATGCAACCAATCCATCCCAAGAATGACATCAAAATCCACCATATCTAATTCAAAAAAATCACAAGACAAGATTTTAGTCAATATGAACACTAGATAATTTTTGTAGACTCTTTTAGCAACAATGGACTCACCAACAGCGGCTGACACTTCATAAGGTTCACATAACAATTTGGGACTAATACGAAGCTTTGTGGCAACAAAAGGAGTGATAAAAGAAAGTGTGGCACCCAGGTCTATCAATGCATATACATCAAAATCAAAAACCTTTAACATACCGATGATGATATTGGGCACCTCATCCACCCCTTGTCTCCCTTGAAGAGCATAGAATCGATTTTGCATTAGAGAACTCCCTTGTTGGCCTCCTCTTCCCTTTTGACCTGCATTTGCATCTTGGCCTTGTGGACGATCATCTCTACCTTTGTTTTGAGCATGAGGACAATTAATAACTGTGTGACCCATCTCACCACAACCAAAGCAAGCATTAGAATTCCTCAAACATAGACCACTATGATTCGTTTCACACCTCGGGTGTCTAGGTTTTGTCATTACTCTATTACTACCTTGGAATCTTAGGTTGGTCACTCTATCACTGGCAGACCTCCTTGTAGGAGGATTGGATGGCCCTCGGCCTTGGAACTTATGGCCTTGAGGAAATTGACCACCCTTAAAGCCTTGGAAACCACTATCAAAACAAGCCCTCTTGGACTTAGCACTTCTTCTTTTTCTAAGCTTTTCCCCCTCTAGTTGTTCGGCATATGTCATGAGGCAAGACAAATCCATATCATCTACTAGCATGGCAGTATGATACTCCTCATTTACCAAGTCATACTCTCCCAACACAAACTTGTTCATCCTTGATCTAGGATTGACAACCAATTGTGAAGCATACTTGGAGAGTTGGTTGAACTTGAGGGCATACTCCCTCACACTCATGGAACCTTGCTTAAGGTTCATAAACTCCATCGTCTTAGCCTCCCTTAGATCGATAGGAAAGAACTGCTTGAGGAATACATCTTTGAACTCTTTCCAAGGGATAGCATCATCATTCCCCTTCTCCAACATCCATTGTGTAACCCAAATTTGAGTCACCCCTTTGAGTTGGTAGACCGCCAACTCCGCCTTTTCCTCCGAATTAAACCCCCATAGTGGATAGCAGCTTGTACACCTCATATATGAACTCTTGGGGATCCTCATCTGTCTTTGATCTATGGAACTTCGGTGGGTTCATTCTAGTGAAATCCTTCACCTGTCACGACCCAAGCCTAGGACCTAGTCGTGACCGGCGAAAGGGGAACCCGAAGAAACCCCAAATAAGCCTCATAGCATATCATTACACATACTTAGTCACAGAAGCAATTAAAAATGATAATAAGAGATTAAGTATAAAAGGGGGCATTGGGACAACAAGAAAGAGTTAAACACTTGAATATTATAAATGAGTCAAAGCTCAAGCATAATACATAACTTGTGCAACAACACCTCTAGACATAGAACTTAGTGGGGGCCAAGATAAGAAATCGAGCTCACCCTGACACTCATAAGTATTCCAAAATATACAAGATATAGTCTAAACAAAATAAGCATGAAAAAAGATAGATATTGTCCCTAGACATGAGGACTCACCAAAAGCTAACTTGAACAATCCATCTAGCCACGAGGAAAATTAATAGGAGCTCTGGTTCCAACATGGTGATATCATGTAGGCATAGAGTATGCATTAGTACGTTTGAATGTACTAAGCATGTAGGAAGAAATGCAACAAGAGATAGGAAACATAGTCAAAAAATGCAATATCATAAGCAAGGGATAGCATAATAGCAATATGATATGTATGAATGATGCTTGAAGTAAAATCATGCTTATATAAATCATAACACATAAGTAGAAGGAGACCATCATCATAGACCATGTAACTAGTGCTTAGAATCCAAGGTTTAGCATCCCCTTGGAAGGTGATAAGATATATACCCCTTAATCGGTAAATGAACATCACACCTTCATCAAGGTGGCTAAGGTATCAATCCCTCAACTATGGTTAATGGATATCACACCCTCTATTTAGGTGGCCAAGGCATCAACCTATTGCCGGTTAATAGACATACCACCCCCCATTTAGGTGGCTAAGGTATTAACCCCTTGCTGGTTAATGGACATCCGACCCTCCATTTAGGCGGCAAAAGTATCAATGTCTTGCCAGTTAATGGACATCACACCCTCCAATTAGGTGGTCAAGATATCAACCAATCAATAATGGTTAATAGACATCACACCCTTCACCAAGGCAGTCATCTTAGAATAGCATAGATACTTCTCATAAACATAGCTCATATAAACATTCACTTCATTATCATAAAGTCATTCAACTCATAAGATATGCTTTGGACCTTTAATTCCTCAAGAAACCACATTCGGACATTTTATCAAACACTTAGAGGGTGTGTAATGCTAGTATAAAATCATGAAATATATAGATGAAATCATGCAAGAAAATCCATTGTAAAACCAATAATCAACACCTTGTAACACCCTCAAGCAATATACATCAAAACTCCTCATCAAATCTTACAATAGATCCAAGATTTCTAGCTCAAAATATAGAAAAACAGTCGCAACTTTACATAGCATTAACATAGTGTGCAGTGAATTTCATAATATGCAAGACCTATTTGTAAACTTTAAATCATGCAATTTGAATAAAACGAGACTTGGGCATCATGGGTGAAAGGAACCCATGAAAGAAACCTACATACCACAGCTTTGGAGATAAACTTGGTGAAGATTAGAGATGGAGACTTGAAGCTTAAATGAAATCCTTGAAGAAATCCTTAAGATTGGTCTTGAGTTTTGGGACTTGAATTTAGGGTGAAGTATGAGTCTAAATATTTGAGAGGATATTGGGGAATGTTTAGGATGATATGAGGGTGAAATAAGGCTAAGTATAGGTATTTTCAAGTATGGGAATCATTAGGCGCAAGATTTGAAATTCTTGGACCAAAATAAAAAAAAAAACAGGACCAAAATAACACTTATATGCATCGTGGAAGCGACGCAGATAACTCACTGGAATTTGAATTTTTGCACATACGAGTTCTACGAAAATGGGCAGCAATTCTTCATCCAAACTTAAAATGAGGTGGAACCAAGTATGTTGGAAAGCTAATTCAAAGATCTTTAATTTGGTAGGCCGTCGGCCACCCAGTTCTTTGTGTGCTAAGAGATATTACCCTTTAAAGTTGACCCTCCTAAATCGCATTTTTGTGATTTTTGGATTTTGATACGGTTTCTCTACAATTTGGGTTAGATCCATTTCCCACTCCATCTTTCCCCCCGAACAAGAATACGAAATCGAGTTTTCCAAATAACAAAATGGATTTTTAGATATATGAAAATTATGATTCCGGGCACTTTCAAGACACATTTTTAGGCACTTTTTGGTGTCGTTTCATCACCCTAGAAGCCGGAGTGAGAGCATGAGGGGTTTGCGCCCCATGGTTCATTTGGTGGGTCATAGTATGGGCCAACATTGTGATGGCCTCTCGGAACTCATCTTGGACTACCCCTCCACCTTGTGGAGCTTGAGGTGGAAGAGGGGTCGATTGCTCCTCGGGAGTATGAGCTCTTCTTAGTATTCCCCTTGGAATCAACATGATCTAGAATGAAACAATAGTATTCATTAGGGGAAAAGCCTTATAGTCGCACCTAAACTAAGATATAGAATATGGAGAAGTGAAACATTTCCTAAAACGCCTCATAGCCTCCCATTCATACTTGTGGAGTGCTTCACAACCACAAATAAGACTATAATCGATGCACTGTGTTAGATTCTGAGGACCATTAACAACCTAGTGCTTTGATACCAAGTTTGTTATGACCCGAACCTAGGGCCTAGACATGGCATGGCGATTGGGGAACCCGAAAGGAGCCCAAACAAGCTTCTTAGAATATCTTTCGCATATCTTTGGTCGCGGAAGAAAACATAACAACAACAAGTGATTAATCGAAAGGGGAAATGGGACTAAGGAAAGTTTCTTATATTCATAATAGTATATAAGAGTCAAGCTCAAAGTATAAATACATCATAATATCCAACAGCTCCTCTAATATGGAATGGAGTAGGGGCCAAGACAATTTATGGGCTCACCCTCATAGTAACAAATATTCAACATAAAAAAGTCTCAAAGTAGCAAGAGTAATAAAGATAGTTTCCTCGGACTTGAGGACTCACCAAAGCTTGCTTCAAAGGATCGTACTAGTCATATGGAGGATGATCAAATGGTGCTCCAGTCCCTACATGGTAATATCATGTAGGCATAGAGTATGCATTAGTACGTTTGAATGTACTAAATATGTAGGATGCAATGCAATAAGAAAAAAGCAAAAATAGTCAAAATGCATAATAGTAAGCAATAGATAAGTGAAATCTAAATATGGCATGCATGGTCAATGCTTTAAGTAAAATATTCTTGTAAATCATTTAACTTGCATAGAACATAATACATGTGTGGGGAGAGACCCTAACCGACAAAATAAGACTAACTGAGCTACAACTTAGAATGTCAATGATTACCTTGATCGGTAAAGAGGTGGTCTACTTGCTAAGGTAAACCATACTTCACCTTACAGGAACCCATCCCATTTCGGAGAAGTAACCCTCCTTATGAGAACCTATCCCATTTGGGAGTAGATTTCATGATAAAGTGCAATAGATAGATCCACTAGAATAGCAAGGGTAGTAGTCATGATCCTATATACCTGATGCTATGTTGGCACATAGTTTGAAGAAAGGAGTATGAACCCTTGAAGATAGTCCACGCCGACATTCAACACATTGGTGCTAAGTCTAATCCCACAGAATACTTAAAATAATCATAACTTTAATAACTTATAAGAAACATGGAAACATGACATGAGTAGCTCTTAAACATGCTTGACCTCTAATAATAAGCCTAACTTGAAACATGAGAGTAGATCATAATCATACATGAACCTTTGCTTTAACATGAATGGCTCACAAGAGGTAAAAATCTTGAAATAGAGCTTAACTTGTAACTTGTAAAATCATAGATATTTTTCATGAATTCAATACATACTTCAAATCCCTAAATCATCAAATAGTCACTTGACATGTAAATCGTCATGACCCAAAGTAGGGCCAAGATGTTGTCACAACCAAGCCTAGGGCCTAGACGTGTCATGGCGCAAGGGTAACCCGAAGGGACCCTAAGAAAGCCTCTTAGCACATCATTAGACATTCTTGGTCGCAGAAGCAATAAAATGGCAACAAAAGAGTTCAAATAGGGATAACTGGGGCTAAGGGACATCATTCGTATCACAAAAACAAGAGTTAATAGAGAGCCAAAGCTCATAACATAATACGTGACTTATCCAATAACACCTCTACTACGTAGATAAGAGCGGGGGCCAAGACAAGAAATCGAGCTCAGCCTCATAGACAACGTATACATAAAATAAAGATAGTCTTAAAGTATAGCATGATAGCATAAGCAACGTCCCCGAAATGAAGGACTCACTAACAAGCTTGAGTGAAATCGTACTAGCCACGTTAATGAATATGCTCAAGCGGGTCTCCGGTCCCTACATGGTGACATTATGTAGGCATAGAGTATGCGTTAGTACATTTGAATGTCCTAAGTATGTAGGATGTAATGCAACAATAGATAGGTACCATAATCAAAATGCATAACATAGACAATGAATAATCATATAACAATATGACATGTATGAATGATACTTGAAGTAAAATCATGCTTATATAGAATATATATGTGTGCAAGGGAGACCACATTAGTGCATATCCAATGCCTACCACCTCCTTGGAGAGGCGCATGAAGAACAAACCCCTTCATGTGGTTGACGAGGTACAAAACCCCGAACATAGTTGATGAGGTACAAACCCCCCAAAGTGGTTATCAAGGTACAAATTGTTCGACATGGTTGCACGGGTTGCCACCTCTCAAGCGAGGTGATCAAGGTACAAACCCCTCAAAAAAGTTATCCGGGCCTACAACCTCCCGAGTGATGCTTGGTTTCCTCACACTATAGAGATAATATCATATATATGCATTCCTTTCATCATTATATAGTCATTCAACTCATAAAACATGCATTGTACCTTCAATTCCTTAAGAAGACCATAATCGGACATTTTATCGAACACTTGGCGGGTTTCTAGTGCTAGTGGAAAATCATGCAATTCAAAAGTTGAATCATGCTAGAAAATCCAATGTAAAACCATAAATAGATACTTGGTAATACCCTCAAGCAATATACATCAAAACCCATCATCAAATCACACATTAGATCTTAGATTTATAGCTCAAAACATACTAAAATAGTCACAATTTCATGAAACCCCAACATTGTGTGCAGTGAATTTCATAATACATAAGATCCATGAGAAAATCAACTTTAAATCATGCAATTTTAGGTAAAAGGAAACTTGGGTATCATGGGTGAAAGGAACCCATGAAAGAAACCCACATACCTTAGCTTAGGAGAATAGCTTGATGAAGGTTGAAGATAGAGACTTGAAGCTTGAATGAGAACCTTAAGATCCAGATAAGTTTTGGGTCTTGAAATTAAGAGATGAAATATTGTTTAAGTGTTTAAGAGAGTATTTCTGAATATCTTGAATGATATGAGGGTGAAATAGGGCTAAGTATAGGTATTTCCATGCTTGGGAACACTTAGGCCCAAGACCCAAAAGCCTTGAACCGAGATAAAAGTCACTGGCAACAAAATACACAGGTCCATGTCTGTTTGCAATGTGGACCTATCACGGAGGAAAAATTAATATATGTCCGCGATAGCTACGCGTTGCGACACTGTCGCAGATCAATTTTGGATAAGAAAAATTATAAAAAATGAAATTGCTAATCGTTTTCACTTAAATTGGGGTTAGACCCATTTTCGACTCAATTTAACCCCTTGATCAAGAATACGAAGTTGAAATTTTGATATCACGCACGAATTTTGAGATATATGGAAACTACGATTCTGGGCATTTCAGAGGCACATTTTCGAGCACTTTTTGGGATCATTTCAATATCTCCCCCTTGGAAACATTCATCCCCAAATATCAAATAAATGTATATGAGAGACATAAACATGAAAATTTCTGCCCACATAAGGATGCAATAATGCACATAAACATCATTTCAAAAATCTCAACATAAGTGTAAAATCATTATGAACTTTTCAATTTTAACATAAACGTATTTGGACTTGAAATTACATAGGGGATTTAGATTATTGATACCTTATCCTTGAGTGGAGTGGAAAAGATAAGGATATCACTTTTCCATGTCTGCTTTATCCTGTCAAGTAGCACTTTCAACTTGTTGATTCCTCCAAAGGATCTTAACGGAAGCCACATCCTTGTTCCTCAACCTCTTCAACTTTCTATCCAAAATCTGAACTGGAACCTCTTCATAGGTCAAATTGTCTTCAACAATTTAGGGTCTCCCACACATTTACTCAACATGGATACATTGAACACCGGATGAACTAAATCCATCTCACTAGGAAATTCCAACTCATAAGCTACTCTACCAACCCTCCTCATCACCTTATAAGGACCCATATATCTTGGACTCCACTTGCCCTTCTTTCCAAAATGAACCACACCCTTCATGGGTGACAATTTCAAATAAACCCAATCACCAGCTTTCAATTCAAGATCCCTTCTCCTAATATCGGCATAGGACTTTTGGTGACTTTGGGCTATCATCAACCTTTCCCTAATGATCCTAACCTTTTCAAGAGCTTCCATAACCAGATTTGGTCCTAACCTAGCCATCTCTCTAACTTCAAACCACCCAACTGGTGATCTACAACGTCTACCATAAAGAACCTCAAAAGGAGTCATATCGATGCTAAGAATGATAGCTATTGTTGTAGGCAAACTCAATAAATAGAATATAATCATCCAAACTACCCTTAAGCTCCATTACACAAGCCCTAAGCATATCCTCAGGGTATGGATAGTGCTTTCAGCTTGCCCATTCGTTTGAGTATAGAAGGTCGTACTAAGTTTAACCACTATACCAAGACCCTTTGGAAAGATCTCCAAAAATATGAAGTAAATTGAGCACCACGATCTAATATGATGGATAAAGGAATCCAATGCGTTCTCACCAAGTCATGGATGTACAACTATGCACAATGTTCAGCCCCATATGTGGTCTTAACTGGTAGAAAGTGAGTCGATTTCATCATCCTGTCAACTACAACCCAAATGGAATCAAAACCCTTCCTAGTATTGGGCAACCCAACTAAAAAATCCATATTAATCTCTTCCCACTTCCAAGTAGGAACCTCTATGTATTGGGTTAGGCCACCCGACCTTTGATGTTCAGCTTTGAATTTTTGGCAACTATAGCAACCGGACCCAAATTTGGCAATGCCTTTCTTCATACCTCCCCACTAATACACCTCTCTCGAATCTCTATACATCATAGTAGAATCGGGGTGAATAGAATAGGAAGAATCATGAGCCTCATCAAGAATCCTCTGTCTCAAGCCATCTACACAAGGCACACACATCCTACCTTAGTAGCTAAGTGTACTGTCTCCCCCTTGGGAGAAAAGCTCCATCATCCCATCACTAACCAAGGCCTTCAATTCTATTAAGGAGGGACCAAGGTCTTGCTTAGCTTTCGCCTCCTCAACCAATGAAGATTTAGAACCATCAACAACAACACCACCACCATTATCCACCTCTTCCAACCCAACTCCCAATATAGCCAACCGATGGAACCCTCTAGATACCTCCTTATCACCACCATCAAAATAAGCTAGGCTACACATAGACACCCTACTCAAAGCATATTCCACAACATTAGCCTTGCCCGGATGATAATGCACACTCATATCACAGTCCTTAAGAAGTTCTAACCATCTCCTTTGCCTCAAGTAAAGATCTTTTTGAGTAAAGACATATTGGAGACTCTTATGATCAGTGAACACATCAACATGAACCCCATACAAATAATGATGCCAATTCTTCAATGCAAAAACCACGACAACCAAACCTAGACCATGGGTAGAATAATTCTTTTTATGCACTTTGAGTTGTCTAGAAACATAGGCTATCACCTCACCATTTTGGATTAGAATACAACCCAAACCAACTCTAGAAGCATCACAATACACAACAAATCCTTCTAACCCTTCCGGTAGTGACAAAATAGGAGCGAACACAAGCATATCTTTCAATATTTGGAAGCTCTTCTCATACTCATTGGTCCACACAAACTTAGCCTTCTTTTGAGTCAACTTATTCATGGAAGAAATAATAGAAGAGAACCTATTTATGAACCTCCGATAGTAATCCACTAAGCCCAAGAAGCTTCTAATATCCAACAGGATCAATCTATCCCAAGAATGACATCAAAATCAACCATATCCTACTCACCAAGATCACAAGGCAATATTTTATGCAAGATGCAAATGGAAAAATTTCTATAGACCTTCCTAGCAACAATAGATGCACCAATAGGAGTAGATACCTCATATAACTCACACAACAATTTGGGCTCAACATGGAAATTTTGTCAATAAAAGGGATAACAAAAGAAAGAGTGGTACCTGGATCAATAAATGTATACACATCCAAATCAAAGACTTTTAACATACCGATGACGATATTGGGAATCTCCTTAACCCTTTGCCTCCCATGTAGAGCATAAAACCAATTGTGCCATAGGGTACCACCTTGTTTACTACCTCTACCAAAAGGAACCGTATTAGTACCTTGTGGACGAACCTCCTTACTCTTGTTACAATTTCGAGGGCAATCTATCACCTTATATCTCCCTAAAACCATAACAAGCATTAGTGTCCCTCAAGCATGGGCCACTATGACCCCTACCACAATTTGGACACCCACCATTAGGAACCACACCTCCAACACCTTGGGTTCTTGGAGAGTCATTGACATCCTTCTTATGAGAAGACCCTTGGCCTTGACGGAACCAGCCACCCTTGCGACTTTGGAACTTTCCCTAAAATGGGCCTCTTGGCCTTATGACCCCTCCTCTTCCTCAATTTTTCCTCCTTTATTTGTTCGGTATAGGTCATCAAATGGGACAAATCCATGTCACTAATCAACATAGCGGACCGACATTCCTCAATCACCAAGTCAGAAACACCCATAACAAATTTATTCATTCTAGACCTTGAGTTGGCCACCAGCTGTGGAGCATATTTTGAAAGTTGGTTGAACTTGAAGGCAAACTCCCTCACACACATAAACCATTATCTCAAATTCATAAACTCTACTAATTTGGCTTCCCTAGGCTCAAGATGGAAGAACCGATTAAGAAAGGCCGCCTTGAACTCTCCCCAAAGCACCACATTATTGACCACCTTCTCCTCCTTCCATTGATCAAACCATATTTGTGTCACCCCCTTGAGTTGGTAAGCTGCCAGATCCGCCTTCTTTTCCAATCTAACACCCATAATAGCCAAAACCTTGTAGACCTCAACAATGAACCCTTGAGGGTCCTCATCCCCTTTGACCGATAAAATTTTGAGGGATTCATTCTCATGAAGTCACTCACCCGAGATACCGGTGTGGGAGCATGAGGGGCTTAGTCCTCCTCTGCACCTATCCTTTTTTTCTGAACCTTTGTTTGTTTTGAGAAAATAGGAGGCTTTCTTAGCCACAATTTGTGCAAGCAAAGTAAGAGCATCCCAAAGCTTTCCATGAGCCGGTTGCTCCTAGGGTGTGTAGGCTCTTCTTCCTCTTGTGTTACGCATGATCTAGCATAGCAAAGGACAATCGTTAGGCAGAAAAACCTACTTCAACTTCTATAGCATGACATAGAGTAAGAAGAAGGGAAACATTTTCTAAACTACTCATAGCATCTTACTCATAGTTGTGGTGCACAACATAACCATGAACAAGACTCTAATCAATGCGGTGTGTTGGACTCTGAGGATCTAACTACCTAGGGCTCTGATACAAAGTTTGTCATGACCCAAGCCTAGGGCCTAGACATGAGAAGGCGCAAGGGGAACTCGAAGGGACCCTAAGTAAGCCCATTAGTACATCATTACACATTCTTAGTCGTGGAAGCAATAAAATTGCACCAAAAGAGTAGAAATAGGAATAATTTGGTCTAAGGGACATCATTCATATCACAACAACAAGCGTCAATAGAGAGTTAAAGCTCATAACATAACATATGACATGTCCAACAACACCTCTACAACGTAGATAAGAGCGAGGTCCAAGATATGCAACCAGGCTCACACTCATAGTCAAAGTATACATAAAAGAAAGATAGTCTTAGAGTATAGCATGATATCATAAGCAACGTCCCCAAAATAGAGGACTCAGAAACAAGATTGAGTGGAATCGTACTAGCCACGTGGATGGAGATGCTCAAGCGGGGCTCCGGTTCCTATATAGTGACATCTTACAAGCATAGAGTATGCGTTAGTACATTTGAATGTACTAAGTATGTAGGACACAATGCAACAATAGATAGACAACATAATCAAAAGGCATAACATTAGAAATGAATAAGAATATAACAATATGACCTTTATGAATGATACTTGAAGTAAAA
The DNA here is from genome assembly GCA_011800125.2 of Solanum clarkiae. Classification (NCBI taxonomy): domain Eukaryota; kingdom Viridiplantae; phylum Streptophyta; class Magnoliopsida; order Solanales; family Solanaceae; genus Solanum; species Solanum clarkiae. Next base: position 1,951 of record JAABOM020006305.1, on the reverse strand, counting down.
TCATGCTTATATTGAACATATACATGTGCAAGGGAGACCACATTAGTGCATATCCAAGGCCTACCACCTCCTAGGAGAGCCGCATGAGGTACAAACCCCTTCATGTGGTTGATGAGGTACAAAACCAACCACATGGTTGATGAGACACACAAATCCCAATGTGGTTAACAAGGTACAAATCCATCGATATGGTTGCACGGGCCTGCCACTTCCCAAACGATGGATCAAGGTACAAACCCCTCAATAAGGTTATCCGGGCCTATAACCTCCCGAGTGAAGCTTGGTCATTTTCCCCATACTATAGAGATAATATCATATATATACATTCCTTGCATCATCATATAGTCCTTCAACTCATAAGATATGCATTGGACTTTTAATTTCTCAAGAAAACCATAACCAGACATTTTAATTGATCGTTTGGTGGGTGTGTTGTGCTAGTGTAAAATCATGCAATTCAAGAGTAGAATCATGCTAGAAAATCTGGTCTAAAACCATTAATAGATACTTGGTAATACCCTCAAGCTATATACGTCAAAACCCTTCATTAAATCTCATATTAGTTCTTAGATTCATAGCTCAGAACATGCTAAAATAGTCACAATTTCATGAAACCCCAACATAGTGTGCAGTGAAATTCATAATAAATAAGACCCATGAGTAAATTAACATTAAATCATATGATTTTAGGTAAAACGAAGCTTCGGTATCATGGGTGCCAAGAGCCCATGAAAGAAACCCACATATCTTAGCTTTGGAGAATAGACTGATGAAGGTTGGAGATGGAGACTTGAAGCTTGAATGAGAACCTTAAGATCCGGATGAGTTTTGGGGCTTGAAATTAGGATATGAAATATTTTCTAAGTGTTTGAGAGAATATTTGGGAATTTCTTGAATGATATGAGGGTGAAATAAGGCTAAGTAAAGGTATTTTTATGCTTGGGAACACTTAGGTCCAAGACCCAAAAGCCTTGGACCGAGATAAAAATCACTGGCAACAAAATACACATGTCTGTGTCTGGTCCGTGATACAGACATGTCACAGAGGAAAAACTAATACATGTCCTTGATAGCTTCACATTGCAGCACTGTTGCGGATCAATTCTAGATAAGAAAAATTATGAAAAATAAAATTGCTAAAATAACTTGATCTTAAATCAGGGTTAGACCCATTGCCGACTCTATTTGACCCCCTGATCAAGAATACAAAATTGGATTTTTGATATCATGCACAAATTTTGAAATATATGAAAATTACAATTTCGAGCATTTTAGAGGAACATTTTTGGGTATTTTGGAGGTCATTTCAGATGTGACATGATGCATAGGGAAACCGAAGGAACATAAAGCAAGCCTCTTAACATATCATCACACATCGTTGGTCGCGGAAGCAATTTAAAAAACAAAAAAGAGTAGAAGTAAGGGCATAGGGACTAAGAGAAAACCTTCATTTCATAAAACATCAATAGAGTCAAAGAGAGTCAAGCTTATAGCATCATCACATAACTTGTCCAACAACACCTCTAAGCATAGAACTTTAGCAGGGGCCAAGACAAGCAACTGGGTTCACCCTCATAGTCAAGCATACCATAAAGAAAAAGAGTCTATACATAGCATAAATCGGGCGAAGTATGTCCATGAAGTTGAGTACTCACCAACTTGCTTTGAGAGTTATCACACTAGCCACGTGAAGGAGGATCATCACGTGGGGCTCCAGTTCCTACACGGTAACATCATGTAGACATAGAGTATGTGTTAGTACATTTGAAAATACTAATTATGTAGGATACAATGCAATAATAGAAAAGCAACATAGTCAAAATGCATAATCAAGCAATAGATGATCATATAGGAATATGACATGCATGAATGATACGTGAAATAAATATGCCTATATATATATATATATCTATATATATATATATATATATATATATATATATAAAAAACA